>VZTZ01025918.1:152198-191926 GCA_013400955.1 Drymodes brunneopygia | reverse complement strand
TTTGCTTTTTTTAAAGGAAGTTTTCATAGAAGGAGTTCCATACAGTTCACCCTTTATGAGTTTTGTTTAGGCAAAGAGAAAACACAGCCAAGGGAAAATCATAAAATAAACTCTCCTTCAGCAGAGAAGCTTTTTTCTTTTTTTTTTTTTTTTGTTTTTTCCCCTCAAACCTTAGATCCCTTGGAGTGCTGGGCTAGTCCTCACCTCACAAGGGAAGGTTTCTTCACTGATTATCTCTCAAAACATTCAATTCTGTCCTCTCCTCCCCTCAAAAATTAAAGTCTTCAGCAAATTTAATACTTTAGAGAAGGAAGTAACTTCTGGGATTACTGCAAAGAATTCCAGAGCTGTCTTATACAATGGAGTGACCAGAGAACACAGAGGCAAATGAAAATATATGGAATATATCATAACACAAGGCAATAAGAACAACTGTATTATCACATAGGAGCTGATAAGGGCTGACCTGCAGTTTCAGAGCTGCACCACAGGGTCATAATAAATCCAGCAATGGGCTGCTGCCTTCATAAGAATCTCAGCATTTCAAGGTATGATTAAGGGGTGGAACTATTTCCAGGAGTTAAGATGAGAAAACAGAACCTCAATCTTTGAGAAGAACTAAAGTTCAAGTATTCTGCAGCTTGCTGTACATACAATGGATGTATATGTTTAAATACATACATTTGTTCCCCAGATTCTTCATTGGAACTACCCCAAAAATGTAACTATCCTCTGAGAGAACTGAAACAAATAATGCACTTTATAATCTCCCTTCCTGCCTTCTTAAACAAAAAGAATTTCCTACAACACACTTGCACACTAAGAAATTCTCTTATTCTCCAGACAAAACTGAAAGAACATTAAGTTGTGCCACAGAGACAATATCAAAGGAACTCACAAACACAAAACATACCATATGTCTCACCATAAAATGAGAGTGTCTGTGAACAAGCTCATCAGTTTTGTGAGACACGTGCCAAAACCCTGCGAGAAATTGCGGCAGTTCCCTGTTGGAAGCTGAGAGTTATTGACCAAACCAGACTTGGAGATCTTCCATCTTGTTAAAGGTGCTAATGATTCATGTATGCAATTTTTGAAGAAAGGAATGGTCTTCAGCAGTGAGTTTGATTTTTCTGTCAAGAAGTCAAACTGCACTTGAAGTTGTGCAGTGCTGTTATCTTAGTGAATGTGCTGGCACTCTTCAGAGAAAAATTATGATTTGATATATTCCCTAAACAACTTGCCTTCAAAAAAGTCAGATACATATGAGGTTTCTGCCTTCTGTACATCCCACTTGTTAGGCCTGGTACTTTCATTAATGTGTTCACCATCACTGTGCCACAACACTGGAACCACATATTAAAAAGCACTTCAAGTTTAACACTATCAAAGTTTAACAATGCCAGAAGCCTTTCCAAGCAGGTAGGCAAGGCTTGTCTCAGGTGATCCTGTATTTATGTATTTTATATGCAAAGTCATGGCAAATTTGTGCTGCAGTACGTTTGTCTATCATATTTTCTGTCATGATGGAAAAATAAATAGCTTGGAAAAGTGTTTTCTGTTTACAGAAGTTTCTTGTTTACAGAAGTTCCCATTAGAACCAGGGAAAGCAGCATGTGTCTCATGCAGGGAAACTCAATGTTGTTAAGCAGACACAGGAGGATAAGAACTTTTTGCCTCTGTATATATCATGACCCTACATTTTAAAAAGATTTTCCTCATTATCATTAATTTTCTGGAGTTTCTAGTTAAGTCACACTAATCAATAAATCTTTCAAGAAGACATACCAGAAGTGGAGAGGATGAAGAAGGAAAATTGAGTATAGTACTGGGTGGGGGAAGGGGAAGAGTGAGAAGCAAAATCTCATCTCTCTGGGCTGGGATTCAGAATAAGTGGATAATCTCAGATATGTCTCTGGTTTCCAATACTACAGCTGACAATTCTGTTACTATCCTGCCCTAAATCACAATCCTGACAGCACACAGGAAAACCTAACACAGCCAGTGGTCATTGTCAGGAACAATGGATCAGTTAGGACAGTTTAGTCAAGATAAAGTAGTCTCCAAGTATAACTTTCTGTTTTAAAGCAGAACTACTTTTCAAGAAATAGTTACACATTGTAACTTGTGAATTGCAAAAACATGAAAAAATCAAGAAAGATAAATCAGGTTTGCTGTGAAAATTCCTCTTGCAAGTCTGGTAGGTGTTTGGTCTAGGCAAACTCTATTTAAAGAAAACAAAATGCATGGAAGATATGCTTTGATCTCAGATTCCCTAACTGGGCATAAATAAAATATATAAATCATTGCCATGAAGAGAATACACAGCAAGTTAATCCTGTTCAAAGATCATAAATGTGTAGTAAAAGGAAAATATATTCCTCAAAGAAAGATCTTCTAAATTAACTTTGACAGTAATCCAAAGTTTAAATCAGGAAGTATTTAATCATGTGTTGGACATGCTGCATTTTTCCTGGGCCTTTTGTTTCTTTTTTTAAACCATACTTCATTGTGTAGCTGTGTCCCAGACAGAGTAACAGGCTTTTTGATGGCAAAGACACAGAAAATTGCAGAGTTATATTTGGTGCAACTGCCACACTGCTAAATTCCAAAAACCTCTTTACCACACTTAGCCAACTCACCAAATTTATTAGTTCAACATCTGTCCCATAAAACTTCCTTCAAACCTGCAATGACATGATCACATTATAAATTCACCAGTACAGAGGGACAATCACAACATAAAGCTAAGAACAAAACAATTTAATTACATGAAACCCTGGTGCTATGAAAACACTACAGCAAGGGCCAACAATGCTTCAACATTCCCAGAATGGTTTGCTACTGCAATGAAACCCCAACATTCAAACTCCTGGCAGGATTTTTAAGGAAACCAGGTACATAGTGGTTTTCCAAAGGAAATGCTGGAGGCACAGCCAGAACACCATCAAACCTCAACTGAGTGAATCCACACAGACACATCTTTGGTTTGCCATAACAAGTTCTTGAGTACAACCAGTTGCTTATTGTTACCATGACTGTGCCACTCCTGAGGAAGCACAGCACGAGTTGTTCATCCCCTGACTATGAGCAGTTTGCTGGGCAGGGGGATGCAAGTGCACCACAGGCTGGGCAGAGACAACAGAGTTGTTCTCTCAGTGCACAAACACACACACACACTGAGCAAAAAAAGTTGCAGAGAAATTGCAATTAGCAGAGTTTTTTCCAAATTAAAAAAAAAAATCTAAAAGCATTTCAGTAGGATTTTTTTTTTTACAAGAGGAGGGGAAAATGACTAAATTAGTTGGACCTCTTGGTACTTTTCATGATAATGGGAATGGTACACGTGGGTTTATTTTTCAGCCGCAGCTCTGCTAAGCAAATTGAGAGAAGTTTGTTTTAAATTCACACATTTAAGTGAAAAATACAGTGCCAGTTTGGACTTCTACATAGGAAAGAGGCATTGCAAGATTTTGTTAAAGTCCAAGACACCCTTCTGTTTGTTTTTGAAAGGGAATTTCCAGCCAGATGAATAAACTAGAGATCCACAAGATGAGGCTCTTTCAAAGAAACCACACAATGGAATTACCTGCCCTGCTGGCAGAGACTCTGACATTTCCATTCCTCCAGCCAGTTACCCAGGGAAAGCACAGCACTCACAGAGTCACTGAGCTTGGGAGAGACCTCCAAGATCATCGAGTCCAGTCAGTCCCCCAGCACTGCCATGCTCACTGGGGCTCACCATGTCCCCATGGCCACATCCACGTGGTTTTGAACACTTCCAGGGATGGCCATGCCTTATTGCAAACCCAGCTTTACACCAGAAGTATGCTAAGTGCCACCAAGACAGAGTACAGCTTAATTCCAGCTGCTAATTACTGCTCAAGCCAGCTCTGTCACACCCCAATCACTTGTGCAAGGCCAAACTTTCACACCTGTTTGACACATTCACCTGATGCAGCTCAAAGCTCTCAGATCTAGTGCTATTCTGTTTGATTTCTTCCAAAGATGAACAGGGCTTGCATACCCTGAAGGTTAAGAATGCATAAGCCACAGGCATTTAATTAAAGTCAGAAAGGAAGAGAGGAAGAGAAGATGGAAGAGGAAATGAAAGGAAAAGAGAAAAAAAGAGAAAGAAAGGAAAGAGGATGATGGAGGGTGAATGAGGGGGAAAGAGGGGAAAGAGAGAAGAAAGAAAAACTGGAGAGAGTTCTGGACATCCCAGCACTCTCCACTTTCAGCTCTTCAGCTGCTCTCCTCCCTTGCTTGGGAAAGGCTGGAGAAACTGCAAGGGCTTGAGCAAGTGGAAAACACCAGATCAAAGTGGGGAAAAACTAAAGTCCCTCTTTCCCAGTGCCTTTCTTCTCACTGCTCCAGCTTCCCCTCATGCCTAGGAACAAACACCCTGCTCTTTAGAAGATCTGCTGAGCTCCCTCCTGCCCGTCTTTTCCATCTATCCTGCTTCAGATAAATGCCAGGGAAAGAGACAGTGAGGCAAAAGAATAAGAAAAATCACAAGCTTCTTTTTAGTAGGAAGGGAGTGTACTGAGTCCCACTGTCATCCTTCATAGAAATACAGTTCTTCTGGGGAAACTCCTCTGTTAAGAGGCTCCATCCAGGGAAACAAAATATTTCCAATAAGCTTGGAAGTGGCATTTGTTAATACTAATCAGGTGGAAGCAGATAATCCATGGAACTGTTTTGTGCTGGGCTTTGGGGCTCCGAGGGATTCCTGAACACCACACATTATCTGCAATGAAACTTAAAAACCCCCCTCAGAGGAGAAGTCAAAATTCTCAGAAAACAAGGAAAACACCTCAAGAAGGTTATCTGGAATTAGGGGATTCCTTATGCCAAATAAGATGTAAAGGACTTAAATTCAGAAACAAATAACTTGCAAAGTATTGGCTGTTTTGAAAGGTTCCATTTAATCAGGCAAAGCACCTCATCTGAGGAGTATCTTTGGAGGAGTACAGGAGCTACTGAAGCCTGCTGATTTCATGTAAAGCAAAACACACCATACAGGTTTGCTTTTAGCATTTTTCAAGAGGAAAGAACTATGCAGCAGAACCAGACAAATATGTGCAGCACCTACAAATGAACACAGAAGAAAATTCTCAAGAAATAATGTAACTAGGAAAAAGTTTAATACAACAATGCATCCATTCAGAGCCCAAGTTTGAAGGGATAATTGATGGTTTTGTTTCAATAGACAAGGAAGAAGCAACCAAGACCCTTCGGAATAGTGAAGGATTTAGACAAATATTTATCTAATCTACTTTTCTGAAGTTGCCATAATTTTAAATGTTATAAGGTGAGATTAAGCCATATTTTAAAAAGAATAATTTCTACTAAAGATACATTTCTAAAACATGCCCACATAGGAAACATGCTCAGAGATGTGGCAGACTAAAATGAGAAGGCCTCACTTGAATACACCTGAGTCAATCTAGGCAGCTGCAGTAAGAACAACAGGGAAGTGCTTTTTTATTTGTGTTTTTTTTTTTAAACACCAGGATACATGAAGTTAGAGTCTAGAAGTTTTCTGTATTTTGATGGTAGGATAAAAATTGAGCTCAATAGCTGAGTAGCAGAGATGGCTCTACCATTTGTACAAGGAGATAAAAATTACCATGTTGCTTTATAAAAGGCCAGTGCTACAGGACCACAAATTGCCCTGAGAGTAGAAGTGGGTTTATACAGACATTGTTCTTTTGGTGGATACCCTTTATCTCCTCTCAGAGAGATGAAAAGATTTTCCATCTGGCAGGAGCTGCTTTTGAATAAAAAGGGCTTTCCTATATACTGAAATATCGGCCAAAATAATTAACATTTTAAATCTGGAAACGGTGGGCAAGACAAAGAAATGAGAAACAAGAATCCATAAACAACTTTGCCTGTCTGGAATTGTTCTCCAGAATTTAATTCAGTTGTTTCCACTGAATTAAAGCAAATTCTGCCTAGTCCTTTCCCACCCCTGGGAGACTCATTCCATCGCCCCTTTGCTGCAGAGTCCTAATTTGCCATTGCAAATCATTCAAATCACTCGTGGACTCCAGAATGGTCTTTCCCTGGCTGTGCTCAGTGGATCCCCAAGGAAAGCAAAAATACCCTCCACTGCTCCTCCCCATGGGTTTGCTCTGCTGCAGCCACCTCTTGGCAGAACTTAGGCTATAACAGGAACATGTGAGTAAAATCATCCTTCAGAGCTGGCATGAGCTGAAACTCAGATAAAAAACCTGACACAGAAACTCAGTGGGGGCTGATGGTGATAGAGATGTAGACCTAAAATAGGCATAATTATAGTTAGCCAGAGAAGGATATGATTTGTAAACTGAATATATACCTGGGAGAGATTTGGTGCTGGCAGGCACACCCTCTAGACCATTACATTAAAACAGATGAAATTAGGTCCAGAGCTGATTTAAAGACAACATAACTGCCCAGTTTCACATGAAATATAGATGTATAGATTATGATTTCCAGGAATACTTCCAAGGAAATTAATTTTAGCTCTTAAAACAGAGCACCCAGGACAGCACATTCCCAGCCTGTTTAAACAATTTGAAGTGACTCAGGAAAGGAGAGGCTTGTTGCATAAACAGAAAAACATACAAACTAAGTGGAAGTGCTGATGCTGGCACAAGAAAAATGAATCCCCTAAGCAGAGGAAGTAGAGATTTTTTTCTGTATGTTTACAACAAACAAACAAAGCCAGTTCTGCACATCTTAATTTTCAATCTCACTTTCCTGAGATTTCTTCTAGGGGATACTTGGCCAAGCACACAATTGCATAGATTTGTTTTCACTAAGCATACTGTATCTGGAATGAACATCTCTGGCAATAGACTAGAATTTAATGGAAATGGAAGTAAAGAATGTTTAATGTCATATGAGTAATATCACTGTAAGCCCTCATTAATCTAAGTTCCCAGATGACAGCCATACAGAAATTAATATAGAACTTAAACTGCAGAATTAATTCAGGACAAACTCCCATTTTTTTCACTAGAAAATGAGAAATAAGAACACCTGGGCTATAACAAACTGATGTCATAGTTGTTGCTTACTTGCAGGTAGACAAAGCAAAACTAACCTAACCTTGCCTCTACTAAGTGCTGTTGAGCACATCACTAAGGGGAAAGTACTGCCCTAAGGGGGTTTGTGCCAAGCTGAGCCCTGTAGGGCCATGGGGTCTGAAGACTAGATCTCACAGAAATATGTTGTTTTACCTCCTGGCCACTTGCAAGGTTGAATTCATGGGGCATAGAGGCAGGTGGGTTTGTCTGAGAATGCAAAGCCTTCTGTGCTAGCCAGGGAGGAGCAGAGAACACAGCGCAAGCTTTCGATTTACTGTGCACACGCTCCAAAGAACTCCTGAAAGGAACTTAGAATCAGGTTTTAAATAAATAAATAAATTAGCAAGTCACTTATGGCCAAAGATGACTCTCTGTAGGTGGGAATTGAGTGTTTTTTGGCATTTTCTGCCAAAAACTTTACAAAGACTCATCAAAGAGATCACTTTGTTCTGGCGCTAAACAGACGGATGAGAGAAGAAAGGCTGGATTTCAGCATATCGTGACAGAACTCAGCAGGAACCTCTACAGGGAGAGCCACAAAGCCTACATCATTTGAAGCAGTGAACTTTAATAGGAATTTCATTTTACACATGGATGTACCCTGTGTGATAATCTCCAGTCTGTTTATTCATCAGCTGGAACTCAGGATGTGAATGTGAAGGTGACAGGAGCAGTGAGTTTTATGTTCCTGAGCTGTTAGAAAAGGCATTAACCTTTTAATGGTTCTTCATTCAAACCTGACTTTCCCCGTGAAAAGTAAACCAATCTATTTTATTGTCTCTGTGATATTAAGCATGAAAGGAAATCCTAGTTCATAGCTGTAGAAATAGTGAATAGGGAAGATTTTATGCTATGTACATCAGGAGTTGTCTAAGTGACACACAAACAGCAGGATCATCAATGCAGCAAAACAAACCCATATACAATGATTGAAAATTTAGCCCAAAGGCTTTTCTATTGGTCCTGATCCAGACAAACATCTTCCAAAAGCATCTTTTTCCAAAGTATCTGGGATAGCCTAATTCCAGTTGTAAGTAAATGTACTGTGAATTTTTTTAATGTGATTTACTAGGGGGTTGGACAGGCTCAGAGAACTGATAATGGATATTATGAAGAAAAACTGTGTGAATTTCTTTTAATGAAGGGCAAACCAAGGATTTGTCATGCCTTCTAATTTCAGTTTCCTGGGATATGAACCTTAGGTAGTTTAAAAACAGAAAATCATTGTGCATTATCCACATCAGATCATTTTTTTTTCAGTACTTAATTTTAAACCGAAGGTCTAAATAGAAAACAGGTAAATAGCTCTTGAAAATTATTTCTAAGGGCTACATAACATCCAAATACAAGTTTTGTACTACCAAGGGAAATATCCTAGCAGGCATAGCAAGATATTTTTTCCTGTGCTCTACAGGCATTTAACAGGAATAATAAATTTCTTTCTGCATGTTATTTATCCAGACAAAGAATTAAATAGATTATCCATCCAGGGCTTTTCCTGCAGCTGGTGTTTTCACTGGACTAGTAACATCAAAATTAAGACTCATATCCTTGTATTGCTTGAACTCAGTGATCTTCAGGATCTTTTCCAATCTATATGATTCTGTAATTCTATCTCCTTGGTGGTTAGGGCTCAGCATTTTCTTCCAGACTGTGGATATTTGGAGATCTTTGACGATGTGTGTGCCTTGTTAGTGGCCATGCCCTCACTGTTCAGCAGGGCTGAGCCCAGAATTCACTGGGATGCTGCAGAACTTCCCAGCCTTACCAGGGAGATTCTCATTGCAGCTAACCTGACTTCAGTGCAGTGCAGACAAAATTTCAGCTGGCCAGGGCAGAGGTTCTGCTCACGGATGTCTGAACAGAATCAAAGCAGCCTTTCCATCCTTCCCTGTGTGATTAATAGAAGTGCAGGCTCCTCATCCAGCTCTCACACAACACCCGCAAAGGGAAATCAAATAACAACATGATTTCCCTATGGTGCAGAAAGACCTTGTCTCCTTTACTCTTTTAGATATTAATTAACATTTCTTCTCTTCAAAACTGCTCTGTAGATCTCGGGAGTAGCAAAGGATGTCACGTTATGTATCAGTTGCCATGGTAACTAATCCTTTCTAAAGGGAAGAAATGGAACAAATTTGTAGGACTCCGTATCTTACTATGAACAAGGGTTGTCACTGAATAGTCTTTATTTTGCAACCCATTACTTTCTTTTGTTTTACTCTTGTTTATAAATGATCACAACTGATTTAGTTAGATTTAGACTGTGCATTCTTTTCTTCTTACAGTCTGAATATTCTGAGCTTCCTGTTTTCATGGGGTGGCAGAAAAAGAAGTTAATTTCAGATCTTGGATAGATTTTTAAAAAAATTTATTTGTGTAAAAGTATAATATTACTGAGCAGTCTTTAAAAGACATCTTTTGGCTTGGAAATGGTTACATTTCCCAGAAAAAATTACATGTAGTGAAGAACTTCAGGCAAATTTTAACATATTTCTCTATTGCTGTTTCTCTGTCCTGAACCAGAGAGATTCAACAGGACTGGAAAAAGATCATTCATGAATCAGTCACTCTGATCCCACTGTAAGCCTCCATCTTGCAGTGGGATGTTGATCCACTCCTTTCACAGTTACTTTCTGAGATATCTTTTACAGGTGTCTCAGGACTTCTGAAATTCTTTCTTCAAAGTATAAGCATCAATTTCCCGAAAGAGGCATTTCCTTCTACCTGCTCTCTATCAGTCAGTAACCTTCAGGACTTCTGCCCAGAGAGGTGGTAGTAATAGTTTTCATAAAAATAAAAAAATAAAAATAAAAAATAAAAATAAAAAATATGACTAGTTTTTGGTTGTATCTTTATCCCAGTGTAAGACAAACAGAGCAGTTTGGGAGTGCTGCTCTCGAGACCCTCTCACAGCAGAGCTGCTGCAAGGGGCATCCTCGAACCAAAAGATGATACAAATATTTTAAAAGAGACAGGGCCATTCTTGAAATACGAGAAAATGTGATGGTGGTGGGTAGGAATGAAGAGAATATCACACTAAAAAAATCTCCCTAAATCATCCCAAAAGATTTCTCATTTGCTTTTCTCGGCCGTTTCTCTCCCCTCACCACTGCTGTACTCCAGAACAAGCCAAGAATTGTGAAGGAAATAACATAATTCAAAGAGTTGTGTAACAAAAAATGCTTGGTATTGTTCAGACAAACAGGAGAAAAAGCAAACAGTTAAGCAATTTTATTAATTGGCTGTCTTATCAATGGACTGGCAAAGCAAGCTCGTACATTGCCAGGCTTAAAAACACAGAATAAAGTAGTTTCTGCACTCTGCAGCCATTTAATAAGTGACTCCACTTGGCATAGCTTTGAGCAATGGATTTCCTTTATCAGGTTTACCAAATTACTCATCTGCCTGCAGCAGTCAGGGACAGGAGGGAAATGAGGCTCAGCTGTAGCACATGGTAGCAAGTCAGAATTAGTAGATTGCAAGGGACAGGAGATACCTCAACCCTTCTGGCTGCTGACCCTGAGAACTGGAAACAAGCACAGGAAAACCAGGACCTAAAGAATTCTGTGGACTGCATCATTACATTTCTAGATTTAGAACAACTCATAGAACAAATGTGTGTTTATTTCAGGAAACTGTTCTGCAATTGTGCCTTCTTTTCCAATATCTGTATCAAGAGCTGGATGAAATAATTTATTCCCTTAGCTAAAATCCTCTATATCCCAAGAGACACTGCAATGGAGACCAGATGTCTCTAGAGAAGCTCTAATTCTTCCTTATGGAGGAGAAAGAACTATCACAAGAAGTATTTTTTTAATGTTTTAAAGCTGCAGTGTCAGCAGAGCAGCTGCAAGAGGAAAAGAAAACCAGGTAGAAACTTGCCTTGAAGTGTGTTTGACAGGAAATCACCTAAAAGCTGTAGATAACTGAAAAAGTGGCACAGACAGACCTTAAGGGAAAGGGGAGAGCTGCAAAAACTTCCAGAAGTTTTGAGGGTTATTTGAGACCAGCTAATTACACAGCTGAGGGAGCTGAGCTCAGGCAAGGCAGGGGACAGGAGCAGAGCAGCTTGATCTAGGTCACAGCACTGCCACGGCTCAGGCTTTTCTGTCTGAGGAGTTTTACAGCTCCCATCTGCACAGCATCCAAGAGCCTTACACTGCTTCAATGTGTTTATTCTCAAAATGAACCTGGCAGGCAGGAAAGCAAGAATTTTGTCATTTTACTTTTTTATTTATTTTACTAATAGTATGCTAAAACTGGAGACTGTGGGGAAGGTCCTTAGTTGGCATAAATTGTCAAGGCTCTGTAAAAACCAAGAGTGTCCACTGGCTGCCCAGTAAGAGGAGTGGAATCTGGGTTATTTAAAGCCCCTGAATATTTTCCCCCTATATGATTTGTTCAAGGTCACACAGGCCCATGACAGTATTAGAAAATGAAACCAGAATTCTGAGGAACATCAAAAACTGGCCCATCATTTTGTTTTTCAGGTCTGACAGAGGCATATGTGACTGCAGAAGAAACCTGAGCCTCAGGACTGTAAAATGCATGAGGGAGCAGGTGCAGGTTTAATTTACTTGGGCCATGGCACCTTTTTCTGGTCCTTTCTAATTCTTTAGCAGTTGTTGGGTCTGTTGGTTGGTTTGTTGGTTTGGGGTTTTTTTTGGTGTGAGTTTTTTGGAGGGGCTTGGCAGACTGTTATTCTACCAGCAGCAGAAAGTACCAGAACTCAGTGGAAGATGCTTGTTTCTCATGGAAATGAAGTTGAGAGATAAGTACACAGAATTGAGCCTTTTTTTCGTCCAACATTAATAGCTCTTTTTAAAGTATTTTCACTGGCTTTATAGCAGTTTAAATTTCACAGTTGTGAAACATATAAAATATTTAGTATATTTTTATACTTTAGCAGCAAGAGAATAAAACTAAACAATTCCCCTCCTGTGAGTTGCTGTGCATATCAGCTGCTATTCTATGATCCATCTTATCTTTTGATGGTAGCATCAACATCTGGCAGCCTTGAACAACATCCATTACATTTGAATTTTTCAGATAGAAAACCTGAAACAATGAGCAGGGATGACAGATGTCACTCACTGCCTCTGACAGGTCAAATGCAAATTTCTGCTTGAATGGTTCAGGCTTTGCAGCACATAAGCAAAAGAAGAATTATTACTACAGTATAAAATGAATTAAGGTGCACACACTAAATGCCAAAGACAGATATATATCCCAATAATATAAAATTACTGCCAGTCAAACAAAGTACCAGCTAGGGGCAGCACAGGGAGTGTACTTCTGTCTGTCAAGGCAGGAGAAGATTTGTACTCTTCATTGGAAATACTTTTACTGCAGTCAAAAGAGAAATCTTGAACTTGACAAAGAAGGTCTGCTCTGACTTTGATCCCATCAATCAAGAGTCCAGGAGGTCCTAACTCAAATAAGCTATATCATAGTTTTGCCTTTGGACAAATATCAAGTCTTTTTCTTTCTACCATTTTGAAGAATGATTGATTTATGCCTTTCTTTTTTTTTTTTTTTAGGGTTATAACAAATGTTCTTTGGAAAGTAACTGATAGTTTCAGGGTTACTGACAATTGCCTCCCCAGAAAAATATCAAGATGACAAATGCATTTGAAAATTACTGGTTTTGATGCTGGATGGTGTGGCAGAAAACTGATTAAATATGTCATTTATGTTTTATTTGTGCTGGGAAGACGCTGCCAACACCTCACTAATATAACACAATAGGCCAGATAAATTCTGCTCTCACACTGCACAGAGCCCACAGGGAGCTCACCTGAAATGAAAGCTACAGCAGGAGAAAGCCCAAGTTGTGCAATCCATTGGCAAGTTGTCCTTTCTGGCAAACAGGTTTCAGTCTAAATCTCCATCTCCTTTCATACTCAAGTCAGCATTTAGAAAGCAGGAAACAGAGATGGGATAAAAATACACCAGAAATAGGCAAGGCCAGCTGGGAGGAATGAAAGGTGAGAAATGTTAAGAAATTTTTCTACAACATTCACTCCAACTTCTCTGTCACCAACTTAATTTCAGTCCATCTTTACTCTTGTATCATGCCTTAATTCTGTTGGTCAACACATTTATCTGAATAGAATCATGTATAAAGTGTCAGACTCTTCATCTCACTTGTAAATCCCAGGAGTAGAAATCTGTAGACAGGTTTGGTGTGTATAATACATCTATATATATATATATATAAAGCACATATGACATATTTCCTAGTTCTTGATAAATAAACTCCAGAAAATTACTGCTCTGGAGCTCTCTTGCTTAAGCAATAAGAAAATCAGTATTATTTTAACAAGAGAGAATAAAGAGAACACACAAATCAGTTTCTTAGGCTCAGGGTTAAGGACAAAAGCAAGTAGGAATCCTTTCTAAGGCCAGTTCAGAAGCATCCTCCAAGACTTAAAAAGACAATCACATGGACTAATGACAGTTTAAGGCTTTTCCCCCCTTTAATTTCTTGCAGAGTTTAATAATATTCCTTGTAACAGGAGCAACTGATGGACTTGCAAAAACAGATAAACTTTCTGTCACATGCTTTTTTCATATCTCTTCTGCTGCTTAAACCCACAGAACTTCTCTTGTTCACATCTATTAAGCACCTTTGTTGCTGCCACATTAGTACCACTTTTCCTTCCCTTTACATCACTATTTCTATTCAACACCAGTATGAATCCTGAATCCTGCAAACAGCACAAACCCTCTGAATGCTGATCCTTGCTCCCTAATGTGAAGTATCCCATCAGCACCATCAGACAGATTTTTGCACACTATTTACCAGCAGCAGAAGAGGAGATGCTAATAAGTTTCACGGCACCCTTGAGCTGAAACACAACTAAGCCCTACCCCAGCCAGATTTCCAGGATTATTTTGATACGTATACTCTGATCCTTGTGGCTGGGCAAGCTGGGATTTCACTTGTTGGCTTTTTTTCCCCCTTTTCCCTTTTTTTTAATGTCTCCACCATCTGCTTTATGAATCCTTGAATTGATAATATAAAGGTCATTGTTTCAGCATGCAGGGAATGGGATTTTGTTGATAAGGCAGCAGTTGGCAAGGATTAAATGAATATATACATTTTAATAAATGTATACATGCATGCACTGCTGTAAGTGGGTTGGACCACAGAATTTTAAAGTATTTGATAAATGGCTGGGAGGGTTCTCAGAGGAAAGTTTTGAATGACTGGCCCTAAAGAAGAGCTTCTACTCAAATCTTGGGGTCCTGGTATAGATTCTTCCCGTTTAGAACAGACACAATTAACCACATTCCTGATGGTTTTGGTGTGTGTGTACATCTGCATAGGAAAGACTGTTGCAACACCTTATCAGCAATACAGAGCAAAAGTCCACTTGAGATCCTACAGGAGAGGAATTTGATCTTAAAATTAAAACCTGAAAGCAAACAGGCCTCGCTCAGGCTCTGAGAGACTCCCAGTCAGACATCCCAGCCACCAGCACTGGATCCTGGGATGCCCAAGAGTTCTGTCCAGCTGTCAGGGCAGGGCTGCTGACACAGCCCAGCTGGTGGCCAGCTGTCCCAGTGCTCCTGGGCACAGAGGTAAGGCCCAGGTTGTGTTGAGAGGACAGGCAGGACAAGAGACAGCAGCTGTCAAATCCTTGCACATCTCTGGAGCCCTTTGTAGGCTGCAACAATGTTCAGGTTTGGGATTTGCATTTCTGAGAGCCTTCTGGAGCAGACAGTGAGGAGTGTCCCACCTCTGGAGCCCCCAGGTGTCATTTGCCTCCAAGGCACGTGCCCTGAGACTGTGGGTGGATGTGCTGGAGTTCTGAAGGTGTGAGTTCACACTGACCCTGGTGGGTTAACAGGAGCCCTTCTCAGAGCCTCTTTCCTGCTCTTTCTCCCTCTGGTGCTTCCACAGCCAGACACTGGCACCAGTTCCCATTGACACTGCCCCCAGCTTTCTGTGACAGTGCCCTGTGTCTGTCCTTCTCAGTGTGGCCTGTACTGCTGCTGGGGGAGCTGTCTAATGCTTGGAGTCAAGGATTACTTAAGGCAGTGCTTTGGTGAAGGGTTACTCATCCAGATCCTCGGGGTATAAGAAGAGGTGGCAAGGCAATCCTGCAGTGCTTACAGGATATCATGAAGCAGAGCTCTGCACAGCTGGGATTTCACAAGACAGACAAATGCAAGTGAGCTTCTTCTCCTCTGTGACCCCAGGAAGAATCGCACAATGTATTACTTCTGGCAGTATTAAGCAGAGACTACTAGCATCCAGTTTCTTTTTGAATTTCAGTAGCAGCACTGTCCCTTCTGGAGGAGAGACAAGAGAATCAAGGCAGGGACATTCTAAGGTGGACACAGCAGAGTGGGACCTCTGCTTGGGTGTCAGGACAGAAGACTCTGAGCTGCTGGTGTCATGTAAACAATTCTAAGATCAGGCAAGAGGAATATGGGCATTTGTGACTGTGGTCCCATAAATATGTGTACGAAATACACTTAAAAGGCTGTGAGTTCCCTGCTTGATGAGTCCCTTGGGTTTAGAACAGCAAGGGAGGCCCAGCCTTTCTTGATAATTCCCTTAAGTTCCCTGTGCTAGGATAATTTCTTCCTTCCTCCACTCAAAAGATAGTCTGAGACCAAATCAAATGAAAGTGATATGGCATATAGCTTTCAGTAATTTATTTTAACAATTGTTTTTCAAATGGGATTATTTTAGAACTGAAACAGCAACCTTTTTCCTATTGTATTGTGGTCACTACTTCTGGGCATAATTTATCATTGCCTTAACTAGATAATTGAAAAGTTAACTTTTCAAGCAAGCATTTGTGATGTGGAAGTCAAAGCTCTAGGTAGATATTTCAATAGGGATTTATGGGGTTTTGTTTTACCAGCTTTACAGAATGCATACACTGTGCTACATGAAAATAAGGTCACATTTTATGATCCCCTACTCTGACACCTGAAAACAGCTAAGAATCAGTCAGAAGCTCAAGTGTTTCCAGTCACTGACTTTCCTGTCACAGATAAAAGGCCAGGCTGGGTTTTAGAAAGACTTTCTTCCCATAATATACGGCATATTCCATATAAATTAAGCACGGGACTTACAGGAGAACCATAAGGTAAGAAATCCCAAAGATCTCAATTAATAACATAAAATCCTAGGCATGTTTAATGAATATTCAAACATTTTCCATGCAACACAGCAGACTATGCATTTTCCTTGAGCAGGGATTTCCCTCCTCAGCCTCATTTTCTGTTTGCAGGTCAGACAAGTTAATGTATCCCCACGTTAGCTCTGCGCAGCTCCTGCCGAGGGAAGGGCCCCCGTGGCACCACGGCTGTCCATCACACTGCAGTGATTAGACAAAATCTTGCTTCCCCTGGCAGTGGTGAGGCTCTGCCAGCCTGGTCCACCTCCCCAGTGACTGTTCCAGCAGAGGCTGGGAATGCAGGATGCGCTGCCATCCCTGGCAGCATCACTCAGGCACCGCCTGCCAGCTCACAGAGCTCTGACCCCAGCCCCGAGCCAGCCCCTCCAGCCTGCCCTGCCTCGGCTGCCTGCACATGGGGACAACAGCAGGATCAAAGGATTGGCCCCTCACAACTGATTTGTTTTTGTCCTCTCTGCCTTTGCCACTCAGGATTCCTGAAATAATTTTCAAAAGCGCTAACGCCAATCTGTTCCAACACCATCAAGTGCTCACAGTCCCGAATTCAGTTATGAAGGCATGCAGTCATTAAAATAAAGTGCTCCAGACAGTAACCCCAGCTGCAGCTGGGGAGGTCTGAGGTGATGAATTCTGATCTGTCAGCGATAAACAGGCAGTCAGATATTCACACATAAGAACAATTCACACTGTGTGAAGCATATTGTGGGCAAAGGGCAACATTTAACTTTTTTTTTGTAACTCTTCATAGTCAGTATCATGCCTCTGAACTCTTGGACACTTCATCAAACAGAAACTTCAGCTTAAGCAGAGTCCTTAGGAGACACTGAAATTTTAGAATGGGAAAGAGCGGTGCAATCTGATTTAATCTTTGAGATACTTTGAAACTATAAGTACCAAAGGAATATTTTTTTTCTCCTTTTATCATTCCCCATCACAACTACTGCTGTTGCCATGAAAAAGCCTATTACTTTTTTTTCTGTTTTGTTTGGTAGCAAAACACTCCTTATGAGTCAGCAGCAGTTTATTGCTCTTATGTCTAAAGAACTTTTGGGACAGGCCCTCAAATTAGATTGGGTCCTCACTCATATCAGACAGGGAGAATTCACTAATTTCACTATCTGCAGACTGGTGAAGAACAAGCCTTCATTCCCCACTATTTGTTTTTCTCCCCTCAACATTTTGATAAAGCACATTCAATAAGTTTCTCTAAACTTCCAAAGATGTGGCAGGCAGTCCCATTAACATCACTGATTTTATTTGCCCTTCTGCATCTTTATCCATGTCTTTGAGAACTGACAGAGAACTTAATGCTGTGAAAAAGTGTTTGCTCTTTTATAATAAGTGTGACAATCTCCCCTACATTCACCCAATAGGTAGAATTTTAAAGCTGAGATAAACAGATCTAACACCCCACAGGACACATGATCTTGAAGTACATGACAGTAACAAATATTAATATGAATAGAGGAGAAACCAAATAGCTTCAGTAGAGACATGTCCTGCTGCTGTCCACCACACCTGAAAGGTGTGAGTTACAACTCAATAGACAGCAAAACAGTTTTCCTCATGAGGTTCAATGTCCTAGTGAGGGAATATATGTGAGACCTCCAGGAATACAAACAATCTAAATACACAGAAACAATACAAACCAATGTAAGATCTTTCCCATTCACAGTCCAATAAAACCATCCAAACCATAGTACATAGGCAGAGCAGAGACAAGAGGCACAGGTGTACACAAGATACTCCTTACTTTCCTACTGTGATTTAATACAAAAATAATGCTGAAATATATATTTTTTAAAACCCCCAAACCACGGTGTGGGCTTTCTGTATTCCTTCTAGTTAATTTGACCTAAAAAACCCCCTGTGAACAAATAACATAGTTTGGGTTTGAGCAGTGCAAAAGGGAAGAGTGGATGATAAGAACATTTACTGGAGAAGGTTACTGAATGATTAATGACTAAACTTCAAACAGCAAATAGGTAAGGGACAACGTGTAGCATGAGTGGATTTTCAAAATGCAGACACACAGTGGGCATGGTCTGCTCACAGATCCACAGCCTAGATCATGGCTGCTTAAATGCCATGTCAGTCCAGACCAGAGCCAGATTAAAAGGAAATCTTCTCCAGACTTGATACAGTCATGAATGTCATGGACCAGTCAGCCTGAATATGAAGTTAGGTAAAATAAAGCTACAACTAACCTGGACGTAAAACTCAACCAATAATTAGATAAAGAACTGAATTTACAGAAAATTTCTCCCTGGAGATCATGAGGATTTGGGCTCTGGTAACCAAGAAGGTTACAATCATGTATTTAAACAGAGAACTATTCCATACAAGCTGAAATAATACTTAATTTGACAGATTGACTGCACACTAGAATTTTGAATTTGCACCAAACAACTAAAGATTATTGGGGTGGCTGCAAAAGTCAGATGAAAGTTTCATTTAGCCCAGTATTTAGCACTTAACAATAGCAACTCACAGAGGCTCAGAAGTATTTTAGCCTTGATGGAGCAATGCCTTCCCTGTCTCTAAGCTTCCAGCAGTTCCCAAACTGACAGTTGCCTCAATGGTATCATGATTATCCAACTCTCCATCGTTTATTGAAAAACTTTGAATAGATCAAAACTTGCAGCATCTTTAAAAAATCACTGGGTGTGAGTTTCTCAACTTAACTATGCATATAACAAAAAAGTTCCCTTCATTCAATATCAGCTGTCTTCCTGATCATTTCCTTTCATGTGCCTTAGTTTATGTCCTTTGGGCAGTGAATAATCATTCCCTCAAGACTTGCCCTGTGCCATTCAGGATGGTACAGACCTCTATAATAACCATTTGCACTCATTTAATTTCTGAGCTATAGAGTCTTTATTATGTTACTTCCTCTGCATACAGAAGGTATTCTGTACCATTAATTATTATTCTCTGTGTTCTTCTAGGTTATTATATCGTCTTCTAGAGTGAGGTGAGCAGACTTGTAGAATACATTGAAATGCAGATCCCCAAAACCACATGGAGCTGTATAGGGATAATTCATCTCATCTTTTTCAGTATTTCCTAACACCTTCGCTTTCCTGCACACCAATGAAGAGCAAGTTAACATTTACAGGAAACTACAGAAAAACTTATAATTCTCTTTTAATTATGGCATATTTAGAACTACCATGATACATATGAAGGCTTTTTGTTTGTTTTCCCCTGTGTGCATAGGTTTTTATTGATCAATATTGAATTTCAGCTGCTCCTTACTTGGCAGTGTGAGATGGTAGAAGAATGGTCTATGCCATCCTCAGTTTTGATACTCTCAACCATCAGAGAGCTTCCCATTCACCTCTTTTCCATCACACAGAAATATGTTAAATAGCAATCATTCTAGCACCCAATTTCATTGCAAAAATAGATCATTTCTTCTGACTGTTTTCTAACTTTAAAGTAACTATCAGTTTCAGAGAATGCAGCTTCTTTTGTCCTGTCACAGGTTAGTTTCTTTTACAACCATTAGCAAGATCCTTGTCAGACCCTTTAGTGTGTTTCAGGGACAGAAAATGCAGCTGGTGCAGAGCAGGGCTATGGAATTAAAAGATATAAATGCTTATAACATTAAAGTGGGGGTCAAAATACCCAAGGATCATGTTAAAAAGATGAGCTTATTACAATTAAGTATACCTTCTTATTGAAAAAAATCTTGTAAAAGTGATTTCTTAATCTGAAAGAAGCTGTGCTGAAAATTGAAACATGATTTAGACTCGAAATAGAGTGCAATATTTTTGAATGTCAAAGGAAATCAATCATTCAAACAAATAACCAGCACCAGTGGAGGATTCTATAAAAGTATCTTTCCATTAAAATTATTTCTTGCAAGTTCTGTGTTTTCTATTATGAAGAAAATTACATTAGTCTGTTCTAATGGTCTTTTATGAGTTGAAGCTATAGTCTACTTAATGATGTGCTGCTTTATAATTTCCTTTTTTGGTCCAGTTCCTGGAAAATGTACTAACAATCCACTTTTGTACCAGTGCAGCCTGGAAATCTTACACAGATATTAGTTTATTAAAAATAGCAGTTAATAGTTTTCTCCCTCTAATCTCAGCTGAACAAATGTGCTCTATTAATAAGCATTCCCACTGTGGTATTTACAAACACTGTGCCACTCTGTTACAGACTGTTCTTATGTGAGTACTTGGGCTTAAAATATTTACCTGTTACTCAATCTGCTCCTGGATCCTTTGTCCTGACAGCCTGAACAGCTGACATCCCTAGGCAAAGCTAGGAGCTGGCCACTTCCTGACTTCAATTTCAAGCCATATCCATTCCATACCCATCCAGAGATCCTCTGATGGGTATGGAATACAACAGCTGCTTCAAGGAACAATAGATGCCTGCTCTCATCTCCTTGAGTGATGCTGATTGAATGCCTTTATTCTCAAATTGCTGTGAGGATCTCCCACGTGGCCAAGGCAGCCAGCACAGGCCATGAGAGGGTTTGCTGCTTTCAACCTCATGATTGTACAATTATCTCTGGCTGATACACTGCTCCAGAATCATCTGAGCTGACAGCCATAAATCTGTTCAGTGCTCTATCAATTTGTGTAATATTTCTTCCTGTAATCAAATGTCACATTTCTGATCCAGCCAACTTGAGATTATACTGAAACCAGCGGCTCCAGCTTTTCCATGAGCCACGTGCTATCAGTGTGTACATAGATTGTCCTTGCTCTGAGCTCCACAAACAAAGAGAAAATGCATTTATTTGGAAGGCATTAACTACATTTTTTTCCCAATAATAAGTGCCCAAGCACATCTCAAGCAATGCCTGTAATCTGTAGTTTGCTGCCTACACGACTGGCAGTTCAGGGACCAAATCCCGCCGTGTGAGAGGTGTGCTGATCCCTGCAGACCTGGTTATCTTACCTTTGCAGAGATGTGCAGCAGACTCACAGGCAGCAGCACCAGCCAGCAGCTCATTAATCAGCAGCCTGCTGCTCTCCTGCCTTTGCCATTGCACACTGTCAGGAGCTGTGTTTACATGAAAGCTCCTGGTGAAGTTGTTCCCAGGAACGATACAAATACCTGTCTGGCTCCTTTCCTGCCTGTAGAATGTGCTCTTTGACAAGAGCCCACCCAGAGCTCTCTGGATAAATGCATGCCATTTCCCTCAAAGCAACAACAACAACAAAAAAAGAGTTGTACATGGAAAAGAACATAAACAGATCCCTTTCACCAGTTCATTTGGAGTTCAGCATGAGCACTCCAAAAGGAGGAAATAAAATAGAGGGGCATTTCCAATGTTCCCTAAGATATATGCTTTTTTTTCTTTTTTTCCCCAAGAAGAAAAAGAATTACTACTTATATTCAGAAAAAAAAAAAAAAAAGTAAGCAGTCCAAGACCTCAGTTAAACAGAGGGACCAGAAAATTCACTTCTCAGTTGGGTAATAATGAATGTGTACCTCTCATGACCCAACTCTGAAAAACAGGTAAGTTGCCTGCTGGCTGTTTGGGGAGCACTGGCTGGGACTTGCTTCTGCAGGCTGCAGCTTGGAAAGAACAAAATGAGGAGTGGGGGCAATAAAAATGGGGCTACAAAGCAAACATACAAAAAGACAGAAGAGTGGGGAAGTGTGATTTGCTTGACCATGACTCAGTTATGATCCAAGGATTTAGCCTATTGTGTTTTTTGAAAACATTGTTCTCCATGAGGGCTTTTTGTTAGTGAAATATATGCACAATGCTGAACTGAATTATGTACTGAAGAGACAACACTAATTGGCTCTAATTGAATGCAAGGAACAAGATCAGACAGACCATCCATGAGCATGGGGTCTCTTATTAAAATTTCTCTGCTGAATTTCTTTTTGACATCTTAAATTTTGGTATTTCCCACGACGCTTTGCCATTCTTTAAATACTTATTTAAGAAAAAACCCAAAACACCTGTTTCCATAGGAAGCATCCTTGTCCATACCTTCAAGAATACTCATACTCTGGGGTTATATATCAGGGTACTACCAGCCCAAGAACTCTGGAAAAAACCCACATTATGGTGAGAGTGAAAAATCACAGAATGAAGGGGTTGTCAGCCACAATGCAGGCCCTTCCTGAGAATATGGCTCTGCTCCCAAACAACAGCTCAGGGGCCAGCAACATTTCTTGCAGGAAAACAGCTACCCCACATGGAACACCTGACCTGCCGTCAACTGTTTCATTCTCAACATTCTCATAAATTCTCCAGGAAAAGGCTTTCCATTATACCCAGTTCATGTCTGTGCATGAGACACTGTGCCACTGACTGATTTGCAGAAATTAGTCTCACTGTGGAAAGCCCCTGGTGGATCATCTGTTTCAAGAGAGAGAAGATGTAGGATGTGGTGGGATGATGGAACAATTGAGAAGATGTAGGAATTTCACTTTGAAAACTACTGTTGACCAAGCAATGTGACAGGGAGCCATATCCAACCTGCTGGGTTGTTTTAAACAGCACCCATCTATTTTGCACACTTGAGTTCATATTTCAGTTAAAAATAAAAAAAGTATCTTCTATTTTAGAGGTGAAAGAAAAGCAATTATTGTCTTGCCTTGCTAAATCTACCAGTGGATATATGAAAATACTTCAGTGGGTGACAGTTCATTTGTTAAAGGTGGCACAGACAGTATGATATCCAAAGGAAATAAATTATTTCACTGTGATAATTTTTTTACATGTTATTTGTAGGACATCTGTGCTCAGAAATCTTAAATTAAGTCAAAGGTCTGCCATTTCAGATGCTGCAAAGTAGTACAAATAACAACCAAAAAAAAAGAAAAAAAAACCAAAAAACCAGGCAGATAAACTTTTAGGATTCTTGTATGTTATGTAGGTTTTCAGAGTAATGATAGAAAACACTGGATTCACTCTCAGAGTAAATGGACAGAACTAGTAGCTCTTACTCAAATTCAGTCAGTGGATTATGTTTTTTCTTTCACAATTACTATCTGATTGTTTTCTGAGACATTGAAATCTCTTTCTTTCACTTCTTATTTTAGGTCATTGGCAGCTTTATCATTCTGTGCCTGTTGATGAAATAAGAATTAACACTATCTTTGGATGCTTGATGTTAAATTAACATTTCCAACGTACTCCTGCAGGAAACAACAACCAAGTATCCCAATGTCATTACCCAGCTAATTGCTTCTTTCTCATTTATCCTTTTGATTAGTGACCAAAGCACTTTTTGGACTGTTTCTCTTGTATTTCCTATAAATGAAGGAATAGCCTCAGTATTTTCTTTCCTCTTTGGTCAATAACAATGAGACACACAAAGCCCACCACATAATCCTGTGCATTTGCCTGCATCCACAAAGTCTGCTCCAAAAATCCTGTGAGCCATTTCCAAGCTTGTGCCTTGCAACTCTGTTCTCCTTGCAGGAAAACTTCTCCTCAATTCTACATTCTTATAATCCTTCCATTGCCCTGCTTTTAGGAGATGGAAGAGGTCACACAAATTCAACATGGATTGCTGAAACAAAACATCTATTCTTTGACAAGTTGCTCAAAAGATTAGAATTCCAAGGGGAAATTTTAAACTAAGAATTGAGTCTGTCCTGAATATTATTGTCCAAAATGTGAGCTAATGGCTGTATTTGGAGCACACCTCTGCAAAGGACATCAGTTTGTGACACACTGATGAAACGAGAGCCTTGATTTCCCTTGGTAGCATCCCAAAGTGTGAATGTGCTGCCAGTGAATGCCCTGGCAGGTCCCTGTCTCTGTAATCAAGCTCTGCAACACCTTTGAGGTGATTAGCATTGATCAATATTGGCCAGGTAATATCTGGCAAGGCAGTTGCCTGATTTTAACACAGCACACAAAATTCAGCATGGACAGGTACCACCTATTTTCTCGAGAAAACAAAAGAATACTAAATAGAAATATTTTAGTTTTGAAGTGTTTAAATTCATTGTTGGGTAATGTGGTGCAGCCATGTCGTGGCACAGATGCTTCAAACAAAAAAAACCTCAGATTCCTCAAAAAGGCAGAAGATTGCAGAGCATCCCAAATTATCATCCAAATTATCATCCCATGACTCTCAGTACAACGTGTTATAACAGAACATGCAGTTTAGGCAGCAGAATGCTATTTTCAGCAGGCTTGATCAAAAGTCATGAAGCTTCATTTCAACATGAAGCATCATCTGTCAGTTCAAAAAGGAGAATGAATGATAATCTTTGTTTAAAAACTGCCAAGGAGTGATTCAACATTCATCAACTCCCTCCATTCTCATTAGCAAAATCTAAATATCCAATTTAGCAACCTTTCACTTTTCCTTTTTAGATGATGGTGTGTTACCAAACTCATTTTATAGAGAATAATTGGTAATAATACTCCCCTTCTTTCTGTGAAATCCTGAGATGGAACATTTTCCCTTCTGCAGTACCTGTGAATCAACCCAATTGTCTGCCTGTTTGAGAAATCATTACTCTCTAGTGCAAAGCATCTCTTAGATGCTTTCATTACTTCTGAAAGCCTTACCTCCTGATGGATGGAGTGTAATTGAGCACAGATGCCATTTGCCATGAATGGGCAATCCAAACTTCCAAACAATTGCACAGCATTGAGTTCCTCCGAGTGCACAAATAAGCTTCTTATTGTTTTTAATTTTTATCCACTAGGCTTGAAAATCGCAGCTACATGAAAACCTTACCTGAATTAGAAAAGCAGAGAAAGCACTGAATGTCCTGGAACTGCAAAGAGGTGATGGTCTTGATCTTACCTGCTTTGAAATTCATTGGGGTTTGGAATGGACCTTCTGTGAGGTACAGAAACAAAATCCACTTTGTGCACACTTGGCACAAGCTGTCTAAACAGAAACTAATTAAAATGTTGACATTTTAGAATAGTAGCTGGTATTTAAACAGAAATATTTCCAGAGATCATTGCACTTGATATTGAACAGTGCAATTACTGACATCAGAAATATGTCATTTCCATTGTGTGGATTAGCGCGCTCGGAGCGATGCGCGAGGTGGATCAGCAGTGCTAAAGAGCAAAGGGAAAACCAAACCACGTACAGAAATTCTGCAAATATCAAATGCATTCAAAAGGATAGCCTTTTATGGGCATCCAATAACTTAGATACTTAAGTTTATCTGAAACAGCAAGAAATCAAATTTGGAAGGAGGTAAGCCTGAGGGCAGGATCCTTCTTGGCATTTCAGAATTCAGTTTTTTCTTGTCTTAGAGAACAGAGAGTGCTCTCTGTTTAATTTGCATCCCACCAGAAATTTTCTGCATTTTTCAGTTGAGGTAGGAGCCTCAAAGAACTTACTGTTTAGGTTTCCAACTCTGCTGTTTTGAGCATTCTTATAAGGAATTACTTGTGGGAAATATGTCTTTCATCGAAGTCAATGGATTTGTGCAGCTATTATACAACATTTTCAGAGGTGAAGCACCCCTTGCAAGGCCATGGGTGAGATATAGATGTGATAACTGTCAAATTGCCTCAGAAATGTTCAGTTTCTGACACCCACACATCTTGGCTTTTGCTGCAAATCTTTAAAATAAATAATGTTAAAGCACTTAATTCATTAATTAATTCCTTTCTTCTAGACACAGCAGTGAGAAATCAAATAGAAAACCAGGACCTGTTAATTGGCAAACACTTCTTAAAATATTGTTACTAATCTACTGGTTTTTTTCACCTTGACTTGAATGTGTCAGAAGAATTTCAGATAACTATGAATACTCATCCTGGGGTTACAAATTGCATTGAACTGACCATTTGAATCTGCTGTTGAAAAGCCTCTGCACAAACCCAAAGGATATTCAGTGTTTCTTTCAAGTTTCAGGTTTCCTCTTCTGTGAGCTGGGGATGCGAGTCCCAACACTGGAAAAAGGAAATTACACAGTATGAGTAAACCATGCCTGTCTATTCAGAACAAGAGTTTTTAGCTGTTTTTTGCCTTTTCTATTTCTGTTTTGAAAAGGGAAAGAAGAAAAATGTAACTGGCAAGGCTGTCTATAAATCACTGTAAAGAAGTATGGCAATATTTGGAATACATATGCTTTGCAGTTTTAATGTATTCTGCATATTTCACATACAAGCAAATAACTTTTTTAAACATAATATGGGATCAAAAACTAGACAGTAAACTCCTGAAACTACCATTTTTATCACATTTTTTGTCCTTTTAAAAAAAGCCACATGATGAGTGAAAGAAAATTAATATACAATGAAACAACTTTATCAGGTAAGAAATATAACTGCGTTATTAACTGCTTCTGTCTTTCCCCAGACTCAACACCTGCTCTTAAATTCTACTTAAGATAATTTTTGCAACCCTTCCCCTTATCCTTTTTCATGTGACAAACATCTGACAGTATGTGACTGTCCTCTAGCTATCAGTCAGAAGCCTTGTTCCTCAGGAGACTGACAGCACATCACATCACTGGAAAGCAATCTGCCTGGTCAGTCAAGTATTTTCTCAGGGATTTTTTTAGAAAATCCCATCAGAACCATGCATGCAAAACTGTCTGTTAATGTAGGCAGTTATTCATGTTTGGAAAAAAAAACCCTACAAAACCTCCATTACTGAATGCTGCAGTATTGTGCAATAACCTTTTAACAAGGCACATTTATCATGCAACGACTTAATATTTAGATATGGTGGTGAGCCCATTTCTGAATGGAGATTTATTTCATTCCAAGTTCATCTCCAAACATGGTACTTGGATTTTCATACTTTGATAAATCTGTTAGGTCTGACTTTATCCCAACTGAGTCTTGGATTTCCATACTTTGATAAATCTGTTAGGTCTGACTTTATTCCAAGTGAGTTTAAGTATGTCCCAATTCAGGAGCGTTCGTTCCTCCCTACTCAGAATACCAAAGGCAGTAGAGATGCTCAGAGGGTTCAGTCACCTCTGGAAGTACCTATGGTTCTTTAAAACACCTTGAAGTTAACAGGGTGATCGTGGCCTCTTAACAATCACACCTATCTCAGCACCAGCATTAAAGTTAATAAATTCCTTCCTTCAGTCATTTCCAAATGTTCCTATGTGAAGTGCCAATCTTTTATTACCACAAAATGTACATACTGTCACATTTTTTTGGAAGCACGGGGATGCTGTTTGGGAGGGCACAAGCTCTTGGAGTCAGATTTTTAAAGGCAGAGATACATGTTTGAGTTTTAAGACTTCCTTATCTTCCTGTAGCACTTCCTTTAGCAACAAAAGGTAAGAGCTCAGGCACCTCTTTGCATCTGTAAACAAAATTAGAAGTGCTGCAGAGGCCTTAAAGCAGAATGATTGCAGCAACACTGTAAGCACTGAATGACTTAAGATTTGCACCCACATAGCAAGAGCAGCTCAAAGGAATGAAAATGCAGAAGCATAATAGAACGGGCCCTGGTTCCTAATGTGTGCTTCTGTCACAGGAGAGTTAACATCTAATCAGTTATTTAAATTAAAATATCTCAGCATCAAATATAACCAAATGCCTCAAGCAAGGGTATTTAGCCAGAAAAATGCTTAAAATACACATCAAAGGATATTTCTAGCTAAAGGGTATGAACTCAAGGCCCTAAAGGTGAAAAAAAGCTCTGAGTATTTTAGGTTTCAAAGCTGAAACACACAGAGGAGTTGATACATGCCAGATGCTAAAGGGGTGTAAGGTTGGCTCTTGCCTGCAGCAGAGGGATGATGGATACAGGTACAGGAGCTTCTGCTACTGTGTGATTAGGCTACATGTGGAAAGCAACATGTGGATGAATTGAGAAGAATTTGTGAATTTAGGACTGGCTCACTGATTAAGTCCTGTCTTCCTTCTGGTAAACCTGACACCCCAAAAGCCAAAATAAAAAAAAAAAACTCTAGGAAAAATACAAAATCACTAGGAAATTTCCATCTCAATTCCTTACAAAGCACACACTCAAGAACTCCTCTATGTGTATTCAGCTTTTCTAAAGAAAGGCTGAGGGCATAATGTGAACACTAGGAGTCATATGGAAAATGAGGTCAGGCTAAACCACCTGAAATCAGAATTATTACCTCAGAGAAAACTGACTGAGATAAGCAGTCCAGAAAAAGACAAGTATTTTTTACCTGTGCAAATTTACTGCACAGTAGCCAGGTAGGTTAGAGAAGAACTGAAGAAAACGGAGTGCTGTAAGGAAAGGGTTGTATTATCATTAGACTGACATTAACCTCTGGGATTCTTTTATGCAGCCATGGAAAACATGCCTATCCAGGCTGTTGCAGGGAGGACTGGCAATGGTCTCAAGCAGAGGTTGTGCTGAATATCTGCCATCATAAGAGGTGGTGCTGGGAAAACCACAGGCAGGTAGGACTCAGTGCCAGAAAACAGTGGCTGTTCCTTTGGGACTAAAGCACAGAGTTGGGCTACAGGACCAAGGAAAAGATGAAACTTGTTTCCAATAAAGACAAGCTTATGACATCTGAATGAATCTCAGTCACGTGGAACACAGTTTGGCATATATAAGTCTGGGAAAAGAATGAATCTTGCCTTGTTCATTCTGTGTAGCTGGGAGAGTTTTGTAGTATAAGATGAAAAATAGCAAAAAATGGGTATGTTTTCACCTCTCTATCTTCTTTTCTGTCTCAAGGACAGCAGCATGTGCTATGAGCTGCTGGGGTGAGGGCAGGAGCAGTGAGCAGAGCTGTGACACCAGCAGGGGCTGTGGGGCACTGCAGACAAGATGAGTTATCTGCACTTCAGCCACATGGCTTTGTGTGTGTGAACCACCAACAGCTGACACAGAGCTGGAGAAAGCAGCATGTGCAGAGTTAGATAGGGCAGCTTTTAACCCTAGTGACCCTTTGTTCTCCTGAATGCCTGATTTTTTGCCATGAGATAGACTCTGCATGTCTGCATTAGTGGCAGCTGCATGTTCCAGGGGCTTAGGAGGATGCAGAGAGGCCTTGACAGCCAACAAACCTCCAAGAGAGAGCTCAGACAAATAATTCCTAAACATGCTCTTCTGGAGGGCCAGTCACAGGCACTACCCAGATTCTAAAGCTCCCCTGAAAAAAGAATGGAACAAAATATTATCAAACATCCCTGTTCCAGATCCTACATTTTTAAGAGTGAGGTGAATAAATAGTTAAAAACAGTCTGGACGAGTCAATTCCTTTTTTAGATGCTGTCTAACTCCATGAGCTCTGACAAGAGCAGACCTCCACCAGTTTTGAGTGGGAAGAATGACAAGAACTCATTCAGATTTTATCTTAAGCCAAGATGGTGAGAGAAGGGTAACATAAGCTTTTCAAAATCAGTTTGTGTGTATCAGTCCAAAGAAAGAGTTTAGCCAAAAGAACCTGACCTGTATCAGTTGTTTAAGGAGCTCTGCTCTCTCCAGCAGACCGTGTATCATCCTGGAGGAAACTGGATCCTTGTTTTTCAAAGAGCATTACACTAATGTTTGAACTGTAAGGAAACATCAGGACAGGGTTTGCTGCTGGAGTTCAAGAGTCCTTTGCTTTTACTAATGATGTTCTGAAGGAAGTCAGGAGGATTTCAGCCTCCTGGCAACACCAGACACTGGCAGAATCTATAGAGCTGAGAGACTCAGAGAGTAAAAGCTAATATGAAAGAAAGCAACTCTTGCCATCTGAAATTTTAAAAAAAAAGCTTCATAAATATATTTTTCTTCACAAACTAGGAATAAGAAAGGGGTCAACAGGGAGTCAGCCAGTTGCCCAAAGAGATAAGGGATAGAGCTGCTTTCTTCCCTGTCTCTTGTTTCCTGTCTGTTCTGTGGAACTTTCCCTTCATCCTCTTTGTTGTATGATTAATATAAAGCCGCATGTTTCCTGCAGTAACTAAGTAGATTAGTTTCTTCTGAACAGAAGAGCTGCTTTAAAAAGGCCCTGTATCACCCTTGAAAACAGGAGTTAGGCACCTAAGTAACTTCCTAATCTCTGCTGAAAATTTCACCCTCAGCACACCACGCGTTTCTCTCCCCCATGTGCAGACTGGAGATAAGAGCTTTTGAAAGTGGCTGCTGCTGTCATCTTGGGAATGAGAGAGGTAAAGGGAAGAAAGCACCCCCAGCAGCAGTGAGCACTCGAGCTGCTGCAATGGCAGTGCTGCACTGATAGCATCCTCCTTGGTGCACCCTGGAGAAATGGTACTGCTCAGCAATTCAGGTACACTGATTCTCACCAGTGCACGGGGTGACCTCCTGAGCCTTGTTTGAACCTTATGAAAACCTATCTTTCAAATCATACAAATCAGCTGGAGCACACTCCTGCTCCTATCAGGCTTCCTGTACGCCAAAGGAAATGAGAATTTACTTATATGGAAAAACAGGCAACCCTGAATTCTACAGGATCCCTTATAAGACACTCTAAGAAAGAGGTGAGGTGCAAGTTCAGTTCCCTGCTAAGCAGAGCTGATGTTGAATTTGGTGTTTGCTTTTCAAAATGCCTCTATCCATGTAAAGGAAAACAAAAGCAGCAGGCTAAAGTGTTATGCTGAACCTGGAAGTTTCTTCCATGTGCTGAGTGAAACACTGAGTCAGCCCTAATTTGGGATAAACTACTGTAAAGGTCTAATAACATTTAGAACTTGTGAGCATTTTCCAATCAGTTGAGGTTATTTCAAACTATGCTGAAAGATTTATTATGTCTGCTGCTATCAAAAACCAGTGAAAATTGACCATCAGAGGCTTGGAAGTCTCAATACTTGAATTGTGAGGTGACCCTTGTGGTCTTACATTGATGCACAGGTAAAACATTTCACTGTGAAATCTGAAAATACACTTGGTTTTATAAATTGCAAATTGTACTCCTTAGTCCTTCATTGTTAAAACCAAAATAATTTAAAGTGCCTTTTCTTTTAAATTAAATTTTAATGGGCTTTGTGCTGCAAGGAAAAAGAAGAGTTCCATGGTGTTTCACTGGACCTGCTGGAGGAGAACCCCCACTGCAATGGGAGAATTTTGCACCTGTTCATTACTCCCAATTTCACACCACCTCGGGTAACAGTTCTGTCCTGAAGTGTCAAGATCTGGTTACTCAGGTTCTTTGAAATGCTCCTGCCCGAATTAAGGTGCAAATGAGAGCATATGGCAGTGACAATAGTAAGGGTTTTATTTGATGGTAAATATGGGGGAGAGAGAGAGAAAAAAAGAAATAGGAAATGGGGGGGGGGACAGAAAGAGAGTAACAAGGACAGAATAAGGAAAATATCACCACCGTGTGGATCCCAATGATGCTCCATTGATCCTCTCCAGCTGCTCTTCTTGGTGGTGAAGGTTCCCCTAAAAAGCATGGAACCTGATGAGTTATATAGCTCAGGCCAGGTAGGAATATCCAGGCACCTCCCTGCAGGGGGGACTTTGCCATTGTCTCTTACAGCAGACTCTGAGTTTGTTGCATCATGAGCAGTCCTGAGGTGCAAGGCTCCAGGAATGGCTCTGGGAGGCATTTTGGGGGGCCTTTGATGGATTAGGGCACCCCCTCAGCTGCCTCTAACGTGAATATCCCAGGGTTGGGGGCTCCACAGCCAGTTTGTGTAAGAGAGGATGGGTTCACTGCCCCTGAGCAGAGGTTACAACACACTGAGACTTCCTCCTCCCACCTCAGTTGGGGGGAAACCTGTGCAATCCTGCTCCCAGCAAATGCCTCCCCCACCCCACAGCAAGCTAGAGATGATTCTTGGCACAGCTGCTGCGCCTGGCTCACGTTCTTTTCTTTGTTTACTTCTTTATTTCAGGTGGTTGAAGAATGGGTTTTCCCTTTATCTGATCTCAAAGTCCCAGCCAGGCACCTTCAGGGAGGCTTCTTTGGTTGTGGCTTCTTTATACAGATTTTGTTATAATTAGCAAAGCTTTGTATCAATGGTTGAGGCATGAACTCTTTCAGTCTCTGACACGAAGTCCTCTAGTTTTAAAAAAGACTTTCTACATCTTTGCTGTGCCAGTGAGGAAGCCCCTGCTTATGAGAGAAACCAGATTTTTTGGATATTTATCTGAAATATAAGTGACCAGCAGAGGGATGACCACTCCCCAGATTTTGCCCCTTCATCTTGCTTTGGAGAAGGCAACTCTGTTGCCTACACAGCACTGTCCTGATGAGTTTTTACAACTCCCAGGAGGGCACCAGCTGCAGCAAGCACCAACCTGCTGATCCACCTTGAAGTGTTTGCACTCTGCTCAGCCACACCACCAATGACAACACCAAGTGCTGTGATGATGATGCTAAACCCAAGCCCTGCAGGGAAGCAGTGCTGCCCCATCCTAATCAATCAAATCCAGAGGCAGCAAGGCTCTCAGCAGCTGGAGGGCACCATCCAGCAGAGACAAAGGGACAGTGCAGGGCTGATGTCCAGTTCTCAGCGAGCAGAGCGAGCAGAAATGCTGGGAGCCACTGCAGCTTGCAGCAGCAGGAGCAGAGCAGCAGCCTCACTGATGGGGGTTTGTGTGCTCCCTGCTTCTAAACAAGGACACTGAGACTGTAGTTCAGATCTGATCTTTTCAACTCAGACTTTCCTGCTGAGCAAACCACAAGTATCCAGAGTTAGACTTGAGGAGTTGTGGAACTTTAGAACTCAGGTGTGTGAACACCAGTGATGCAAACCACAGGGGAATGGCTCACCTGGGTGAGTGTGCACTTGCTGCCTTCATTTCCCCATGGCTTAACATTTTCACTCCCTGGAATTCAGTGAGGAAGCAGAATTTATGCTCCAGTGTCATTCCCTGGAGACAATCAGTCCAAGTCCACACATGCTGGGTTTGGCTGAAACAAAGCTCATTTTGCTCACAGGAGGCAGGATGGGGCTGTGGCTTGGCTTTGTAGTGGAAATGATGAACAAAATGAAGCCCAAACCAGCCCAAACCAGCCCACTACAGATTAGTTAAATGACATAAATATATGGATACAGGAATAGTACCTACCTGGGAATGAGAGGAAGCACTGTTGTTCAGACAGGATATTCCAATCTGCTGCTGTGGGACAATACAAATGATTCTTCAATCAGTGCAAGGCCACTTTCCATCTGTGAAGTCTCCCTGCATCCTTGTGGCAGTGAAATTTTCACAGCTGGCAAATATTTTAAAAAAGCCATTACAAGAGGCATTTTGAAAGTTTGGGAAACTCTGAGCAGTGTTAAAGACTAAATATTAATTATAACAAGTATCATTCAGACAACTTCTAGGACTCTGAGGTACTAATGAATTCTGTTAAGAGCAATAATCAGGTTACAAATTAAACTACTGGATTATATATTAGGCAAGTTTGAGTTTGTTGAAGCTTTCTGTGTAATGAGGTTATTTTTGCCTCTTGATACAATAAATCCAATTTTACATGTTTATTGTGACATCTGATTAAACTGCTTTATAGGAAGAACATTAGAGACACATTTTGGAACTCCTCAATGTCCAAGCTAATTTTTAAAAGAATGTCAAGTGCTCCTTTATAATATTATTATTTTAAACCATTTGTTAGCAAAAAATAGATTAAAAAAATAAAAAGGGGAAAAAAGAGAGGTGGTAGTTTATTCTTCATCCATAGTAAATTTATACATATTCATGTTCATGTTAAGCCTTAAAGCCTGAATTCTTTATTTTTTATACATATATTCTAAAGTCCTTAACTCTTTAATACTAACAAGTCACAAAGTAGTCATAATCACAGATTTTCCTGTTGCTTGTGTGTCTGGCAGTGCTACTCAGAGAGGCTGTTAAACTATTTTGGGACACTTTGATTTAAACTGAAATGAAAACTGTAAGTGAAAACAAGGACTGTGAACAGTGGGATGAGATGGTTTAGAAGAAGGAAGGAGAAAGGAAAAGAAACTTCCTATGTAAACACTGGGTAGGGACAATCCATTTGCTGCTGTTGAATAAAACAAATGAAGGCTGAAAAGCATAAAGATGTAGAGTTTTTAGCCAAGAGGAAACATGCAGAATGTGACACGTTAAACTTGCATTACTTGAAGTAAAAACAAAGCAAACTTGGGAAAAAAACAACAACCAACCAAGAAAACCCCACCCCCATAAAAGCAAACCCAAACACTTCCCTCCACCAAAAACCCAACACAAGTTCTATCCTCCCATTAAAAATTGTAAAAACCTAATCTCAGTGTACAATCAACACAGAAATGATGTTCCAACCTTAATGTGGTTTTCCCTATTTTGATAGATTTAGTGTCCAGGTATCATAATTTCTGTTCCAACTCCAAGATAAAACAACTCTATTTGCCATGTATCAAACAACTAACAGAAAGTTTGCTCTTATTATTCACTCATGATTCTTCATGATTTTTGTGGCAGATGATACAAACCTCTGTATCTGCAAGGATATAGAAAGTTCCTTGTAAAGTAAACACTATGAAATGGTCAATCAGTTTGACTAACTCAGAATAAGTGATACGTTGTTGCATTGTAGGCATTGATTAGTCACTTGAAGTGTTAGGGGTTTTTTTTAGTGTTCATCCCCTAGGAAAAAAATAAAAAAGCACTCCATTTGCAATTTTCCAATTTCCCATAAAGAATCTTGCTGCTTGCATAAAGCAGTTTCCAGCAATTGTCATGTCTGGAGCAGCAACTTTCCATTTTTACTTTTCATTAACTGAAGCTTAATAGAAAGTAATGCATTGTATTTCTTTTTTCAGTTTAAAATTTATGGATATGAAATGTCGGGTTTACTGCTCGGAAAATGAACACATTAAAATACAGATAGTGGCATGTGCATAAAACCACATAATTCTGCACAAGCCCTGATATTCTTTTGCCAAATGAGATTCAGAGCCTACCTAAAAGCAAAAAGGCTAAATGAAATATGACCAAAAGGTTAAGTTGTGAAAAATTACACATTTTCTACTATAAATACACTTGTGTATCAACTCTATGTTGCTTGAGCATCCAAACCAGAAAAAAACCCTGAATATGTTTTCTAGTGGCAGAACATCTGTATTGAAATGCACAACTCAAGCCTTGGGTTGATTTTCTTCGTTCCCACAGTCTGTAACAGCAGGCAAATTTTCTTCTATCCCTTCATAGGATGTAACCTTGTATATAAAATCAAATGCTACTGAAAACAAAGTGTTCAGTGGCCAGACCTAATGCTGAAGTATTCATGATAACTGTAACTATGCAAATACCTATAGTGAAGCAAAACAATGGGTATACTAATAAAAAAAAAATCCTCATTTTTCCATGTACTCATAAAATATGTTTAAACAACTGTTAGGCCATCTCAGAAAAACAGCCTGTGGACCAAAATGCTCCCCCAGCTGCTGCTGCTGCTGCCAGTGACCTGTGGAGCAGCCAGGCTGCCAGCAAGCTGCCAGCTCCCTTTCCCTGGAGGAGAGGCAGCTCAGTGCTCAGAGGTGTGGGAAGCATGGCCAAACCTGCCATGTTCAGAGCTGGAATGCATGGAGATGTTCTTGGAGCTCATTCTCCCACAGCTCTGGGCCATTTCCTTCCCATTTCCATCCTACCCACCTCCCTGAAAACACAGTTGAGCAGCTCTGCTGCACACCGTGGCCATTTGGAAGCATCACTCTACCCCCCACTTTTCCCAGCCTTTCTGATAGAGTGAAGACATTGCTTGACATTTGTATTTCAGCTCAGATTCATTAAAACAGAGACAGTGATGGTGGGCAGCTGCTGGAAACTCAGGTTGATCCTTTCTCACTGACATTTGTCCTGGCAAACTCCCTGCACTGAAGATAAACCACAGCCAAGCACCAGCCATCAGACCTGATCAATACACTTGAATTCCCTCCCCCTTCCCTGGGAAGAGCTGCCCAGCACTCACAAAATTCACGAGGTAGATTCTTTATCCTGCAAGTCTATTATGAGCAGGTTTTTTGCATTTATAACACATTTTGCAAGGTGCAAAACTGTGGCCTATAAAGTAAATTCCTCATAGAAGGCTCAGTAAAACCAACCTCCACAACTTCTCCAATACACCCCTCAAAATGAACTTTGGACATTTCCAAGCATCTCTTGTCTGAATTCCTAATCTGCCCTAGCAATACCATGGCAAGAGGATATTTACCCTAAAACATTCTCCTAAGGATCAGAGAAAAAAAAAATGGGTTTTCCAGTGACAATCAAAAGAGCTGCAGAGCTCCCTGTTGTTTGTCATTTCTACAGTCAGATCCTTGAGGGGTTTTTTTTCTGTACAATTTGATTTATTCATTCCATTTCTGTGTGTCATGTTTCTACAAGCCTCATTACACGGCTATGGAGAAAATACTGCAGATGAATTTTTGTTATCTGAAAAATGAGAATGCTTCCCATGCTAAATGGTTCAAGGTTTGTTAGGTAGGGAAGGCATTATGTAAAAAGAACTCTCTTGCAAGAAACTCCAGCTTTTTGACACCAGGCTCTTGAACTTCTACAGCTAATGAAGGATTCTACATAATGATATTGAGTCCACACATTCTTTTGGTAAAATATAAATAAGCAAGAAAAGGACATGCCAGGAATTTTTCCTTGAAATAGAAATGCATAGTAGTAATTGAATTATTTGACCTTTGAGTTTCTTATTTTTTTTCCTTCCTCAAAGGATTACCTTAAAATTAAATCTTTAGTACTGACTGAAGGAAGGGTGATTACAGTTTTATCATCCAGAGTGCTCTTGTGTGCCTGTTTTGAAGTGCTTCTGAAGGCCCCACCCAAGGTGAAGTTGATGCTGTGGGACTGATACATCCACGTGTTATTTCATAGGTGCATCCTCAGATCCTTGCAGGCAGTCCTTGTGTCTGAGGAAATGAATAAAATTAATCTCTACTTTTGACTAGTTCTGAGCTGCAAGCTGAGCATACAAAGCACCACACAGATCTATTTGCACTCACACAGCTGCAGAGATCTGCTTCTACCCCCGCTATGCCACTGCATATGCACACACACACACAAATACCTGCCTTAACTCATGGCTAAATTAAACCCGCTATTTGGCCATTTAAAGCCAATTTCTACTTTGGTTTTTATATATAACAGAAGCAGATTAAAATTTTATTTCCAGGAGCAAAACTAGAAAAACCTCTCAAACTTAAAAATGTGCGTCTCTGTCCCAGCCTGAGTCAGCAGCACTGAGGGAGAAGGAGGGCTGAGTCCTGCTCTTGCTTTTTCTTCCATTTTACACCTGCCAGTTATTTGGAGAAGTCCTGGGTATTTTGGGGTCTGCTTAGCTTTATTGTATCCCTTCCTGTATGAACAGAGACAAGTGCTTTAGTTAAATAAACGTGCATGTGGAAGAAGTTTATCTGAGGACTCCATACATTATTCTGTTACATATGCACACACCAATATTATTGGAACTTACATTCATACTGCAACAAGCTATTGCTGGTTTTATTCTGCCTTTGCTTAGTGAGTAGATGTTCTATTAAAATGCTCTTTCTTCACACTCTGCAGATATGACCTTGGTTGTGTTCAATGACAGAGTTCTTGCAGGTTAAGAAAAGCCTTTCATTTCAAAACACCATGTGAAATCTCCTCACCTACAAGGAAAAAATGTTCTGTATTCCTGTATGATAAAAATAACTCCACATCCATGCTTTGTGAAGTGTTAGCAGAGCTGAAGTTAGTCAAAATCCTGTATTCAGTGTTCCCCTCAACCTTGCTGAATCAAAGAGAATGAAAGAGAGAGACACCCAGAGAGCCAAAGCAGTGCATCAGAAATCTGTGCTAGAAACCTATCACCAGGACTGCAGGCTTTGCTACAAACAGCTCAGCAGTCAGCAGCGTGGGCAGCCAAAAGAGCAAGCAAGGTCACTCAAGAAGCTGCCAACACAGCCCTAAAAGCTGCTAGGAAAGGATAGGAATTGTAGCAAGCCCATTGAAATAACAGAGGTCACAGTGTACACTGCCACAAAGCACTGCCACTCCATCAGGGTTCAGTGTAGTCACTACCCAAGGAGTTAAAGAGGTTGGTGAATTTGCTTCTTTGCAGATGGAACAGAGGCTGCTCCTTCACCTGAGCATTAAAAAGTTGAGTTATATTTTACATTGCTACATGTAGCCAGCAGGCCATAGTAAAAAAAAAAAACAAACCAAAAGAGTTATTTCTCATGGCATCTCTGTCTTGCTCAGAAAAGCAGTGCCTCCTTTGAGAGTGACTTGTATTTGGACTTGGGAGGAAATGAGCAAATGGATCCCCCAGAGAGAAGCAGCAGAATGTGAGACACAGTGACAGAGTTCTTTGTTTTCAGTCCTGTCCATATTCTGTAGACAAGAGTAAAGGCCACGTGGATGAGGGGTTTTTCTTCCACAGCATAAATCCAGCAGTACCAAGAGAACTGGGAACTCTCCCAGTCGCAAGAATTGTTGAAGTGTAAGCAATTAACAGATATGCTTCCTGAAGAACTGTATATTTTCCTGTTTTGCTTAGAGAATTTGTTCTTAAAAATCACAAGGAACTCCATCAGCAAAGATCTGCTGATTGATGTTGCACAGAGAACATCAGTTCATCAGTGACTTATCCATCTTAGATGCCTTATTAGATGTTTGAGACTGGAGCTGTAATTAACTTACTAAAAATTTCGGTTTATTGGGTAAAAAAGCTGATTTGAAAGCTCTGTATGATTGATTCTACTGAGGCAGTAATTGTGTTCACTTCTCCCTTTTCGTGCAGAATCTTAAAATCTCTTCCTTACTTGGAAATTACTTTTCCTGAGATTCATTCAGATACCAGGCCCTCACCTACCTACGAGGACAGAGTAACTGAACAGAGCAGTGGTTGTGAGACCACATCAACTAAAGAAGATACTTCTCATCCCTAATCTCTCAGAGCTCTCTGATTTGAGATTAACAATTTTTATTTTTCCTGAACAGATGGTAATGTCAAAAATCTTTATAATTTTATTTTTTCTTTGGTGTTCAAATAACTCTGGAGTCATCATTGGAGAGAGAAGATCAAAAAAATGGACAAAAGCTGCAACAAAACCTGATTTTAATACTGAGGCTCACGACCATCACATTTTCAATCAGTCTTTTCATGACCACTAATAATCAAGTACTAATTGTCTAGATTTTTGTTAATGAAACAGGTGTGCAATGGTTTAATCAGATATTACCTGGAACATTTGCTTGCTTTTCTTTCTCAGTCACTGACAGGGACACTGAGCTGAGAGCTGCTGATAAATCAGTCTCTGTCAATTTGAATTAATCAAATTTTCACACAGATAACTGAAGGCTTCCTTACTGCAAGGCTGATGAAAAGAAGAATTTCCAAAACAGAAAACTGTATTATTTTAATTTCTGTAATTCCAGTAAATAATTGCAATCATGCAGCATTTTTTAATTTTGATATTGTATTCTGATAATAATGTCATATTTTCTCTATTTACCAAGCATGCATATTTCCTTCAATTAATTTATCCATTCTAATATACTGATAATATATTACCTGTATAATTCAATTAATTTATTTAGTTTTACTTTGCTGTTTACTGACATTAATTCAGTGCAAGACTTACATTTCAGGAAGACTTGGTTAAAAATGTAATGTCATGGCTTTAGTTTAGGGA
>VZTZ01025918.1:106468-152149 GCA_013400955.1 Drymodes brunneopygia | reverse complement strand
GAAAAAAAAAGAGCCAGGATGGAACTGGATTTTTTTCAATTTTTTGCATTTTCCCTCTAAACACAGAACCTGAAAAAAATAAACCCCTTTCATTCATAGCATTAAAAAAAATATTATGTCACCCTTAAGAGATAATTTTTGCTTTGCACTTTGTATCTACTTCAAAGTGCTTTCTAACTGACAAATATTTCAGTCAAGTTTAGCTACTGATTTCTGATCTTGCAATTTGAAATACTTAATTCAAACACCCACAAAACCCTGCAAAGAAGAAAGAATCTCTGGCACTGCAAGACCAGAGATTAGAATTTTATACAGTTTAGATACATTTTCAGATACTGGCCTACCAAGTGGTACTGGCATAACAAATGGTTTAGCAGTTCTGAGATGCAATTTCTTTGCAACAGACCTGGAAGGTGAAGCTGTTTTTATGAGCTGTAACAGCTGAGCTGATATGGGGGATCCTTCCTGAGTGGAACTGTTGAATCAGGACACAACTGGAAGACTGCTGTGCCTTGTTTTTTATCTCAGAATATCTCACTGTGTAGCTCCCTATTTGACAAGTAGCTCCGAAACTTTCTCTGCCTCTGAAAAAGTGATCTTCCTCACTACTTCCCTACACTTCCCCTTGCCTTAGGCTAAAGACTGAAAAGCCAAATAATCTACTAAAGACAAAAAAAATTTGGGCCTTTAGCATTTAGTGCTATTATTTTTTCTTTAGGTGCATTATAAAATCCTGTAAGAGATTTTATTGCACCCATTCCATTACATCCTGGATTAATTTTGAAGCCTAATTCTGACACTAAACCAGCACAGAATGCATGCCAACTGGCAGAAATAACACATTTAGTTTCATGTAATGGCTCTGCTCAGATATTGCTTTTCTGTATGAGCAGATGTGTTCCCTGGTATGATCTAGAAGATGCTGCTGTGGGCATACATTTCACTGCTTACTGGAAGGATGATTAAGCCTAATAACAAGGTTGCAGCAGGATATTGTGCACCAGGCCTGTCTTGGGCTCCTGGAAATTCTCCCCAGTGGCCAAGAGAGCCATGGTCTCACCTGGCTGTGTGTGACAGGGAGGACAGTGCCAACAGGATGGTGGGTAAGGGGCAGCAGAGATTGACCTCACCAACCCCAATGGCTGCACAGCTACACAAAATCAGGATCTGCTGCTTCAAGGAGCCCAGAAATATAACCCAAAAGGCATACCAACAAAAGTGGTCCATACAATGATCTTGAAGTTTTGTCATCCCTTTGGTGGGCAGAAAGTATCAGATGCCCATTTAAGGTTGATTGTCATCACCTGTCTTTATATGTTAATTTTTAAATAATAATTTGAGCACAATGAATGTCACCCTCAGGAGAAAGGAAGCTCAGGAACACAGCAGAGCCAAGACCCGTGATAAAAAATTACTGGGTGCAATGACAACGCTGTCTGACAGTCTCTGCTTGGTCTCAGAAGAAAGTGATGTTTCTCCAGAGTGTGTCAGAAAATGAGCAAAGAATATAAAACCAACATTATGCTGTTAACTGGTGTCAAATCCAGGGGAACTCATGATGGAGAGCTGAGCTCTTCTCTTGACAAAAGCCCTTGCACAGGTTTAGCTCCACACTACAAGAAAGGGCAAAGACACCAGTAATTTCCTTGATTCAGCACAATAACTTGCCCATTTCCTCATTTCATCTTAGGAACAGAATCTCTTTTTCCCCACCAGAGCCATTATCTCCCCTCAGCAGAGATAAAAACAGGCAGCAGGCAAGTGTATACAAAGTACACCAGCCAGGGTCTGAAGTGGAGCAAATAAAAAGATGCTTTCAGAATGCAGCTGACTTAAGAGACACATGGTACAAAGAACAGGCTTCAAAAGACAGGGGTTTGCTTTTGAAAAACATCTCACATCTCTGTGTTAGAGAACAAGGTCTGGAGAATTTCAGTCCCTTAAAGATCCAAACACCATAACTTATCACAAGAATGTTGGGTTGTTTTTTTTCTTCTTAACGCAACATCAATTACAATTCAAATGAAAGTATTCCATTTTTTTTCCATTGTCAGCCTGCCAGATTGGCTTAGAGATTTAGCTTATTTTTCAAATGAAATATTTCTGTAGCAGAGGTGAATGAATAAGAAGGAAATAATTTCTTTATGTAGCTTATAAGTTGAAAAAAAATCAGCAGCTTAGCTTTGACCATTTTAATTTTTACATCTGTAGCCATAGCCTGAATAAGAAACAGAGAGGAATTTTAAAACTATTGCAAAAATTCTTAGCTGAAACAGTTAGGAATCTGATTCCATCATCTTCCTTTTTCACTTGTGCATATTTCACAGAATGATTTAATAGGAATAAAGCTGAGTTAATACCCAAATGTTGACTGTTCACCTGAAAGGCACCAGCTAACCTTCTTTATTGGTGTCCTGATCCAAGAGGCCACTAACTGGGAAAGCATTTTGGCTGCCATATTTTTCCCATACATAACTTGCACATTACTTGTTCAAAACCAGTGATTCAGCAGCAAGTGATTGTACTGACAAACAATAGGAAAAAGAATCTCACCTGAGCTCTCTCTGTCCCAGCCTCTCCCCAGCAGAATTCTCACTTCTCAGACTCTGCCCTTTGCCAGCATGGATTTTAAGCAAGAACATGAGGTTATGGGTCATGTGGAGATGTAGTCTCAAATTTCAGGAGTGAAACGTTCAAGTTGTTTACAAGATATTGCTGCAAATAAAAATAGCAACCCTGCATTGTAGCACATACATTAGGGGTGTTATTTCCTTTTAAATTTTTTAAATGCCCTGTTTCAGGCAAGAACACCCCCAAATGTAAATGAGTTCATACTATATTTTTTATTCTCTCTTACGTGATCAGCACAAACTGAATAAACCAAACTTCTGTGCCACTCGCAGTCAATCTACAATTATTCCAATATAAGCAAAAGCTGCCACATGGATATTTTTGAGCCTGTGAATGCTGTAAATTTTGAATCAAACTAGAAGGCTGTCAGACTACTTTATTCTGTATTTTATTCCTTCTAGGTCACATTCAGAAACAAGATTTGTCTTTCAAACAAATGGCAGATTCTGTACTGTGCATAGGTAATATGATCTGGGGACCTGTAGCTGTGGACATTTTTCAATATTTTGAGGTTAGAAATGTGCTGTAACTTTTTTATGTTTTCTTTTCAGGCTGTACATGTTTTAAAAGTCCTGTAAAAGAAGATCACACAAAATGAACTTCTCAGAAGAAGTCAACATTAAACTGTCCTCAGATTTTTTTAAAAAATGAGTTTAACTTTCTTCTTCAGTAAAACACACAATAAACAACCCAATAACATAAATTAGCCATATAAGTCATGCAGTTTAGCCCCTAAGGCTCAGTGCCATTCTTGCAGCTTCAGAGAGTTGAGCAATGAAGACACTAAGGCTAAAATGAAACACAAGAATGGAGTATAACATGCATGAACAGAAATAGTTGCTTCAAAATCCATTTTAGCAGTTGAAGGGAAAATAAGTCACAGATTTCTGCATGCCTTTGGCACTTCTGAGAACAATTCTAGATTTCTTTCCAGCCATTTCTGCAGCATTATCAAAAATATCTGGCCAACTAAAGGCTCCTCCACAGGCTTGCATCCAGTTGTAATGGCAGCACAAGTGCAGGCAGCTGCAGAAACCAAACTCTGCCCCTGGATTTTAAGACAAGACCACTGTGTGATTTTTTTTTTGCACCAACACTTTGTCCATTCTGTATGGAAAATATGTCAAACAGGGCCCTGAGGGGTCAAAAAGTTTAGCCCCAGTTGTCAAAGGGATCTGAATACGTGAATCACTTCCTAATGTTTTTTGTGTTTGCCTTTAGAGGATGCTTCACCACATGCATGTGTTTACAGTTCCCTAGTTTTACAAACTTGCTTATTCTGGTGGAACATCAGGGAAAACAGCAGTTTAATTTAACATCTCTGTTTATCACAGGCTTAGCTGTGTTACAAGACCTTTCCAATTTCAAACTGAGTGAAACAAATAAAACATAGGTGCCAGGTTCATTAGCATTTAATGAATAACAAATTAACTTGCCTCTGCTAGTAATCTGAACTTGTCTTACTCCTGAGTTTTTCAATTATGTTATCTTCTTTCATGCAAATTAAAGGACTACACAAGCACAATTAGATGTGGCAGCTACAAACAACTGGAAAAGAGCTCAACAAAATAAATTACAAAACTCTTCTTTATTCCAGCCGAGCGTGTATCAATTCAGATAACTGGCAGCACTCCTCAGCTTTTATCTATTGCAACCCAGACAGGAAACAGGCACTAAGTTGGTGTTTCTGTGTGAAAATAAGCTAGGACTAGTTCCTCCCCTCTTGCATTTCCTCTCCTTTCCCACTGCTTATGATTTCAGTTTCCTACTATTAAACTGATTTCATAGCCTAGTCCTCTGTTTGACCCAGATCTGCTCACTGGCATCCATAAATACAAATCCCTTTGCTGATCTTAATGAATTCTCTTTCTTATGACATTATTTGTCTGAAGATATTCAACACTCTTCTTGAATTTCAGTTATGTTTGCCTTTAGCATCTCAAGCTTCTGCTCTTTACCCACAGCAGCCAGCTACAGGGCAGCAGAAAGCTACATCACAGGGAAGCTTTAAATTTAGATTTTTTTCCATCTCCAAAATAATTTAACTGCATTTTTCCCTAAAACCTTGTCCTATCTGCTCAGAGGTGTACTGTTGCATAATTTTGGCTGTCATTTTTGAATGATGTTTTAATTATAAATGTCATGTTCAAAAATGTTTCCTTGTTCTTAAGAATCCAGTGAGTATTCTTTACATTTAACTCCCTCTAATACAAGGAGAAAACAACATTTCTTGAACTAACAATAAGCATCACTTCAAAATGACAGTTTTTAAACATTTTAATAATAAAATGCTCATTTAGATTTAATAGCAAAATTTTTAAAAAAATTATTTAGTCAAAATCCACTGCTGATTTCCCTTTGCCAGGGGAGGCAAAGCATTTGAGCCTCCTTTGTTCAATTGTGCTGCTTATAGATGATGTTGTTTGGCACCTCTGAAAAGCAGAGTATCCAATAAACTGAACCATTAAACACACTAAGGAGCCAGGTACTGAACTGATGCTTCCTTTTGTCTTGGTATTTTCTTCCTTAGACAGGTCTGCCTACAGAGCTCATGAAAATTTTGTGGGGCGAGGTTTACCTGACAAAATTTAGCAGCTGGCACCTACAGAGGCAAAGTTTATCTGTAGCCAGAGGAGAACACTGCAAAGTGGGAGCTCTGAAAATTACACCAAGGACCTGCTCCCCACCTACTGTTTCACTCCACAAAGCTCAGCTGCTGCACCCCATGGCTAATGAAGGCACAGCTGATAAAACATTCCACCTGAACAGAAAATGGGAGATTTTCAAACTTGTTAATAAGAACAAGGTAGACAGACTACAGTCGGGGTGAAACAATTAGGGAACAGAACAATGAAATGACGTTTCTGGCATACAAAAGGATCAAGAAGTTGTTCTTTGGCAGTTCCATGTTGTGGTAACACAGCACATCTCTGCTTTGGGGTTAAAAATTAGAATACTCTACCCAACAGGAGCAGACACAAGAAACTACCCTCCATGTGCCACCTATTTCAGTCCAGTAAACTTTGTCTTTAAAAGGCTGTAAAAATACTTTTGACAGCGCAAAAATTACACCCAGATACCCTAAAAATCAGTTGGGTTCTTACTGTATTCTTTCAAGGAGACTGGAGATTATTTCTATGCTCTTCTGACAGTGAGATGTGCAGAGAAGCTGACCATATGTCCAGCAGGTCTTTGTAATTTTAGGGGATTAATTAGACTTCCACAGCCAAGTAACTTTAGAAGCAAAAGTTACAATATTTGGTGTCTGGAGTTTAACTATTTAATATCAAGGCAGTGTTGAACCTCTTCTGAGGCCCTAATATCATGAAATTAATGTCTGACCCCTTCCTGCACCCTAATAATAAAGCAAAACTAATAAATTTGTTTTATAAATGCCTGGAGTATGTCCTAGGTAGGTCAATGACAGGCAAGGAAAGCAGGTTGATTCAACATGGAATTAATCTTTAAAGGAAGGGGACATGGAAGCCTTTTCCTCTCCAGGCACCACTTGTCAGTGGTAGTCATCGGTATAACCAGGGGTAACCAGGCCATAAAGAAGCTGTGACTTCTTTGGGGAAGCATTTTTTCAGACAAGCTTCTCAGCAGTTTATGTCTGCCTTGTACTTAAATACACATTTAGGGCAATGCCACATCCGTTATCATTTCTAAGCCAGTCTGGAAAGTGATTTCACAGCAGGAAGAAAACTGTAGAATCTGCAATCCAGTGCAGCAGCACATTGAGCTGTTGGTTTGTTTTTTGTGAGTTTTTTTTTTCCCCTGTAATATCTCATTTCCTTCCATGCTCTAAGGTTCAACAAGAACAGATGTGAGATGCTGTGATCACTGCTTTTTCTGCAAGGAGAATGGTTTGATGGCTCTGTATCACAGGCAACAGCTTCCCACGCTTATTTCTCTGATCTTATCAAGGTTGCAAACTATCTAAGCAAAAAAAAAAAAAAAAGCATTTTGATGTTTGCAGCCTTCTTCACAGATTTTTGTTGTATACTGATTAGAAAAAGCAGCAAGTTTTTATCTTGAATTTTAAGTGTAAATTGGAGCATTGGTAGCATAGGAAACCATGGGCAGAGGAGGAAGCTTTGGGACCTTTTAATATTAATACAGAAGCCTGCAAAAAGTTGGAGACACCACACAGGATGTGAAAGATTGAAAGTACATTTCATACGAGGACAATAACAAAACCCCTCCAAAAATGAAGAGAATAAATTAAAACAAAACCTGGAGAGTGAGGGGGTGGGGAGGAGGGAGGTCTTTTAACCTGTGGCTGTAAGGAACCTTTGAAAAGGGAACACAGGGGCAGGATACAGAGCCAGTCAGCACTTTCCTGGCATTATTCACATCAGTTGTGCTGTTCATTGTCTTTCAGAGAGTGAGAAGCAGCTCTAAGGACATTCACCCATGTGTTTGTTAGTAGTTAGATATGCTGTAGCCCACCTTCAGTGTATTAACATCTCTGGCCCTACCAGCTTCTACAGACAGTACCCACCACCTTAAAAATGTGCTCATACAAATATTAGCTTGAAGGTGGAGCCCTTGCATTGTGTCTCGTTTCATCTGGAAAAGCACAAAATCTCAAATCCAGACTTGCATGTTGCATGCCAACTTAAAGATTTGTTTAATTGAACTTTGGACACGTGGATGCAAACAGGAGCTGGGCACACACTGAGATGCCTCATGCAGGTAAATTTTGGTGTCAACTGAGGGCAGAAACAAAGATTTAATTCATCATAACTCCATGCAGAAAACATCAAATCTGGGAGTGCAGTGTTACTGCTCAGTGCCCCATTTCAGAGCTGGATTGGGTCAATGCCCATCTGTCCCATACAAAGTACAAGAGTAGAACACCCTTGGATTTTTTTCCCTCTTGCTACTGATGGTTTGTATCCCATGTACCTGATAATGGCTCTGCTCATTCTGAAGCTGCTATCCTGTTATTTGCACACAGGAGTCACATCTACGTGACCGTCTGCTTTATTTTTAAATGTATTTGTCATTCGCAATAATCGGAACAAAATGATGAATTATAAAATGTTTCTAACAGCATATTTCAGTCTCAATTTAGTTGATCACGTTGATTTAGTTTTAATTCAGTGGAATTGAAGTTACATTTCAGATTTCCTCTCAGTGTCTGAAGTCACACAGTTTCTGCTCTGATTGCCCATCCCTATTCTCTATCACGGCTCTACGCTCTTAGTACATTCTTTTTCTTGTGTCACATTGATTTACAGCTTACTCTGGGAAATGCTCACACTTCAACATTTTGATTAAATTATGGGCTTGATTCAGATATATTCCTCACCTAGAAATCCTCTTGGCTTCAGTAGGAATTTGCATGTGCAAGGAATGCAAAAGCACACCATGTTCATAACCAACACAAAGAAAAATATCACAGCTCTTTTACTGGCCACTTCCCTGATTTTCATCACATTCCAATAGAATAAATTGATGGAAATTATTTTTTTTTTACCAGTTCACTTAAATTCTATTAGGTGCAATCTTGCATATCTGAATAGTTTCATTAAGTATTTTGGGAAATATCATACAAATATATTTGTTTTTTGGGAAGTGTAATCTTGGGATGGTCTTTCCTGTTTTACACACCTGTTTAGAATTATGATGCATCTCATTTGTCTTTTAAATTGATGCCATCTCTTGGTTCTTTCTGTGCCCTTTTGAGAAACATTTCTTCATTTCTATACTTTTGACTTTTGTATACATCAAATTTGGTGTGTATGTACATTCCTGTACCTTTGGCCTTCATCACTTGGCCTTGAGTTGATGGAGCTTAGTTTTCCTTGAAGACAGATAATACACAGCCATTCAGCCAACAATCAGTAAAAGAATCAAAGGCAAGAATAACTAAAAACTTGTATGAAAATAAATGGAATAATTGATCTCTCATGGGTACACTTTAGTTTTGCTTCCTCTGACATTGTTCTGGTTAGAAATCTCTCCTTGTCACCTGCAGTCTCTAGAGACTTTAGATTTGTGTGAGCAGATATGGATATTTGTGCATGCAAGGGGCAAAAGTGGGACTACAGTGGTCTCTTGCATCCATATTATCCAGCCAGCATGGCCAACAATTACAGTACAACATTTCACAGAGGTTTTGGCTCTTTCTATGAAGTTTGTACATAAATGGGAATGGAGAGGCAATGGTGAGGGTCAAGCTTCAAGAAATTCTTCACAAATACAACTCAATTTCCTTCAACCATGTAAATTCCTCTGGAAGGGCAGGCTTACCAAATCATTTTCTCCACCAAGGGATTGCATCAGTCTGGAGGATAACAGCACATAGAGAAGAACTCTTCTATTTATTCTTCTAAAGGTAGTTATACAGGAAAGGACTTAGAAGAGGTTGGCTTAAGAACTCTTTCTAAAAAATAATTTTAGTACAATATTAACTATCAAATATAAATAAAGTACTACTCTCAAAAGCCATGTGCTTTCTGGACTTTCTGCACACCAGATGCACTTTTGTGCATACTGAAAGCACTGTATCCAAAGAAACACTGGCAGTTTGTCTCCATTCCTTACACTAAGGCAGATTTAAAAATTCAGTTGTCTATGAGCACCATCATTCTGATGAGCATAATTCAGCTTTGAGGTAGAAATTCCACAAATATTTATGCAAATTATCTGTTTTCTTCTTTTGTTTTATCTTTCTACAAAGAATTTCATTCTATTTTCTATTTTTCTACACAATTCCACTGGAAATACTCTGTAATGTATCAGCAGAAGCCTCGGAAACACACAGAGATTTTAATCACAAAGCCGTAATGATTATTCCTTAAAAAATATTTTCAAAACAGAGTGGTGTTTTTTACGTAAAATAACGCTAAACAGTAAAGCCTATTACATTCCTCTCCTTTCCTTCATCCATTGTACTAGCTGGAGAAATTCACGCAGGGAATTAAGAAAGAGTAAAGTTCAGATGGGAAACGACCAGACTCAACTTCTTAGTATGATTTAGAAGTTTGTGATTTGGTGAACAAAGCAGCACCACATACCACAGACCAAACCTCCAAGTTGCTCAGTGCTCGTTCTGAAGTGCTTTGTTCTTTCCTTCCAATTGTCTCAAAATTTATTTCCTTATTCATTCCATGCTGATGAAAGGCCCTGCGAAGCAGCAGCAGTAAAATGCTTCTGAAACACTCACAGGGTTTTATATATAAACAGCTGGAAAATGAGCTAAATGGAGAATTGCATATGCACTCTGCAGAGACTGAAATTTTAAAGTGACAACTGATGCAGTTCAGGGAAAACAGGAAAGCAGCCATGAATAATGGAATTAGATGAGATACAGTCAAACCTCTCATTCAATTTCTATCTTTAAATCACTAAAATTATTTCTAGCAGTAATAGTATAGGAAGTCATATGCTGTTTCAGCAATCCATTCATATTTAATTAAACTTATAAAGTATAAGTCCCAAGTTATCATTTTTGCCTTTTTGATTCATGCTATGGTTCATTTATTTTAATGCCTTTGGGAGTTGTGCCAGTTAATAATGGAAGAGGTCATTCTGTTATGAATTGCTTCTTGCTTTTCCATCCTATGTATGTATTTATTTAGTACACAGTGAAGGGAATTTTTGAATTTCAGAGGGGCTACCAGCAGGCAGAGCCACTGCCAGCTCTGGGTTGTGGCAGGTAGTGAGATTTGGAACTCATAATATCAAACACAGGGAGACAGCTCTCAGAGTGCTGGATCTGGGTGTCTGTGTGCTGATCTTTGATTTGTTTGCTAAAATGTGCTTCTGCAACTGATGTGCCATAATCTATCAACATCTGCAGGGAAGCTCTCGCTGGCAAGGCACCATCCCTGTAGGATCTGCAGTCAGCAAGTGAAGCTCACTCATGCCCTCTGCTCATTAAGTATTTTCCCCCCTTGGGGCTTTCTAAAACAATGCATTTCTAAACCAATACCCTTAAGAGCAAGATGCAGCAAAAGTGATGTTTTCCTTGGTTTTTTTTTTCCCAGACAAACTAAATCAATGTTCATCAGAACAAATGTTGTGCTACCAGAAAAAAAAACCCCTTACAGACCTTCTTTTCAAGGATAAGACAGGGGAGGGAGAGGAGGAAACAAACAGCCACTATTTTAATTGACTAAGAATGTCTTCTGATAGTAGGACAAATGTTGGGAGAAATCCCATAAATACATTCAACATCGAGAGGACAATATGGGCCACCTGATTTCCCACTTATAAGAAAGAGGGAGCACACTGATAACTTTAGCAGCCAAATCAGAGCTTTCTGCTGTGCTTCCTGTTACTATAAAACAGGATTTATATGGCCAAGTAATGTATCTAGTAGGTACATTTTCTCAGCAATATCAATAAAACCACAGCTCTAGTTGTGTTCCAGAGAGGCCTCTGATTGTGCTTAGTGGCCATTTCTCATTTCCATCCTTGGCCATCCATGCTTCAATATCTGATTGTAATATACCAGTAAAGAATATTGAAAAATTCATTGTAACACTTCTCACATGGCAATAAATGTGAATAAATTGCTACAATGTAGAAATCCTTCTATTCGGAACACCTGAGGATAAATTCTTTCCCTGAGTTCTACTCTGTGTTATTTGGGAGTTCTGATACCTGATGATTGTTTTTCTAAGGCTTCCAGTTAAAACTGATATTCTGCCTTATTGGCATTTAAATAATAAAAAAGAAAAATTGTTTAGACCCATCAAATCTATGTTTTCCTGTCACCAAAATATTCAGGAACACTAAATATTAGAAAATAATCCAGCAGCAAAGTGCACATATGGAACAATCACTGATGCTCACCCACGCTTCACTTTCCTTTTAACGACATATCCATAAAACTATTTATTAACTTTTTTTATTTTCCTGCTTTCTATCAAGCACAATGGCTTTTGACTGTCTTTTCATCTCCAACAGACACACTGAGATCTGCCAAACCTGAACCTTTGATTTGGAAAAAAACATTTATACCTCTGCCAGTGGCATTTGAACCACAGCCACCATCAATTGTGTCCTATGGTACCAACAGGAGGAACAGCAAAAGGGAAGCTGACAGGAGAGAATTGCCTCCAGAAAATAATTAGATAGACTGTTGTGCAGGGATTTCTGACAGGAAGGGATCAGATGTTCCCCATGCTCTGTGATGGGCTCACACACAATTCCCTGCATATCCACTGGCACCCCTTGTGGGGCCTGGAATGGGAATGGCACCACCAGAGAGCTCTGATGGCTGAGGAGATCCAGGAGACCCTAATGCTTTGGATTTGCAAACAAACAACGTGGCAGCCAATGCAAAGACTTGAAGCACCTTTAGACCCCTCTAAGACACCAGGCTCCTGTCTTTGTGCAGTCACAGCACCCATGAAAATGCCTTGTGCACAATCCACGGGCACACACAAACTCCCCAGCGTGGCTGTGAGTGTTACAGACCATTCTCACCCCAGCTTTCCAACCCATGGCCTTTGACTCTTTTTAGAGGTGAACTTTGGGATTTATCTAACGTATTTTTGGGGCAGCCACAGACAATCTAACTTTCTTGGACTATATTAGTCTGTGCTGCTGCTATAAAGGCTCCAAATTAAATTCCCCACAGGGATTTTTAACTGCCATATTAAAATGTAAAAGGTTTTTTTTTTTCCCCTAGCAACAGTGACTACAATAATGACTGCTGAATTTGGTTTGGATAATGACAGATGTTACAAAGACAAAATAGGAATGCTTAATGAGATTTTGGGTGCCATATCCCAATTTCATATACTTAATGTATTTTGAAATTTGTTAGCAATAAACCTGTTTCCTGCCACATAAGATACAGTTTTTCCTATTATATAAATAAATTTTCTCTGTGGCATCAGATTCTGTCTATAAGTTGCTCCAATTCGGAGTCTTTTAGTTGAAGCACTGCAAAAAAATCTTTTAACTTCTTGTGGTGATATATAATCCTAACACATGGAGAAGCAGATGAATATAAGATCAGAAGAAGGGAATTTATACAAATCCCTGACTAGGTACAATTTGTTCTCTCTCTGTTGCTGTTTTATGTGTGCTTATAGAAATGTGGTTGAGTAAAATGACAAAGCATTCTATTTTGATACAATGATGGATAAAAACACTTCTTTTTTTTTTCTTTTTTTACTTAAAAGAGCAATTTCCTTTTTCAAAAAAGTGCAACACCTACATGGTGTAGGAAGAGAGATTACAAAGTTCCAAAAAGAAGAATACTGAACAGACTGAATAAAATAATCAAGTAAATAATTAAGTAATTTGGGATTCTTATTATATTTAGAAACATATCAATAGAAATCAATAGTACTTGAATGGGTACCATTTTTTTAATAATTGAATTCTTTTTAAAAACCTGTTCCTTACCTTCTATCCCTCCTTGCCCATTTCCATCTCTTTTACTAGAATGAAAATACTCTGATTTATAAGGAGTTTAAGAAACTCTGTTCATGTAATAGATTTTGGAAGTCACTGAGATAGGCAGCATGTCTGAATGCTCCCAAAAGTATTCACAAATTCATAAAGCAAATGCTGAGGGTTCCATGTGGGTTTTAATTACAATATATTATTAGATTCCTACATAATTTAATTTGCCATTTCCCACCCAAACTGTGCTATCTATATTTTCAGAACACAGCCCACTTCTAACTCTTGTCTGCCAAAGAGGGGTGTCTGAGTCACCTCAGGGGCACAGATGTCATCCCCCAAATGCACTGAGTTGCACTCAGAGCCTGGAGTGGGAGTGCTTACACTTACATGCACAGAGCTGATACATGGGAATGAGAAATCAGCACCTCTAAAGACCCTTATGTTCCTCTGGGGCACTGGATTCACTCCACCCGCTTCAAATCTCTAAGTTTCTAGCTGGAGCAAGCTATCTGCTGTGTTTCTCTCCTGAGAAACTCTTTTTAAAAGTGTATTTTTATAAAGAATTGCAGAGTTCTATCCATGGCCTCCAGTGATATTTTCACCACACAGCAGCTACGATGTACAACACAGAGGGTAGGATGAGATGGCAAACTAATGGCAGCCATTTGAGTGTCCCCTGAATTATTAATAAATTAGATCTATGGAAACCATTTAGAATGTCTCATTAAGCCGATTAACTCCCTATTTCATGAGCAAACACTGGGTGTTCTAACAGAATGGAAGGTAGGGACTAGTAGATAAATAACCATTATTAGAAGAACTGAATTTTTTTTGGGCACAATTGCCAAGAGTCTAAGGGAGGACTTTCAAAAATTGGTGTGACAGAAAATTAGCGTGAACTATTAATAAAAGAAGATAATCTGATTACATTAGAAGTGTTTGTGACAATGGAGCTAATAAAGGAAGCTATCTAATTTGTACAGGCTATAAAACACAGCAGCTGTAAATTAAAGCTACAGGTATATCTCCAGTTCTGCTGAGGATTTAGGAACTGGGCTTAGGCAGAGCAGATTAAAGTGCAGCCCCTTGGGAATGAACCTGCTGCACCCAAACTGGGGGAGTACTGACAAGAGGGGATGCTTCACGTGGCATTTTATCACTTGTGTCTGCCTGTGTAATTCCAGAATTCTTACTGTGGTGTCAACTGCATATTAATTGATTAAAAAAATAAACCTCACACACAAAAAATAAACGATATTTTTGAGCACTTAATGAGACTTTGTAAACTACTCTTGTCTCTTTTATGAATTTAAATGTGGACTGGCTGAAGAGGAATTAGACATTTCATGGTGTACTGGAATTAAATTAGTGATGATTATTTGGTGATGTAAAATTAATGCATTTTAATCAGCTATTATTAGCACATCTATTTGCATGCTATTCTTTTCCTCAAGTATTAAATGCAGAATAAGGATGTAGCAGATTAAAATTTTGCAAATAGTTGGCAGTCTATGACAGAACATGTTTTCATCTACACTTGGAAAATTTCAATAGTACAGCAGTTTATTTTCTCAATGCACAAAAGATGATTACAGGAGAACCTAGAAAGAACATCAGTGTCTGAAGGCAGTCATGTTCTGTGGCCCTATTCACTCAGCAGCTTTTCCCAGGATAACTGAAATTCACATCACATGTTCTTGACATGGTTTGCAAAAGCCTCTTAAAACCCTTCCAAAACCTGCATCACCATGCTGGGGATGTTCTAAAATGCCTTGCAGACACCTAACACCTTAGAAACAACACAAACCCAGCCTCATATCAAGGATGCTGATATGAAGATTATAAATATGATCTTTCCTAGCAGTAAGAATGATTCCTAAGAATTTGGAGCCCTCAGGAACATTTTTAATAATTAGGTATTCAATTATTATAAAATTAGCCAGTAATTGTCATATAATTGTATTCAACTTTGATGTGTGTGTATATATGTAGTGTATTTCAATCTTTTAATATATAAGTAGAAATATTTGCTATTTATTAGCCCTTTAAGCCCCACTAGTTAATACAAATTAGCCTAAATTATAAAGACATGTAAATTTTTACTAATTTCTGTGTGGTCATACAGAGCCTAGAGACCACGAAATGAAAGTAAGATCCCACTTAATCATAAGGAAAACTGTCAAAGTTGTCCAGGGAAGTTGTGGAATCACCATTCCTGGAAGTGTTCAAGTGTGTGCACATGGCACTTGGGTTTAGTGTTGATCACAGTTGGACTTGAGCCTCCTGGAGGTCTTTTCCAACCTTAGTGATTCTGGGAATCCATGATCGAAGCTCAGCTCTCTTAGCCCCTCAGTGGTAAAAAGGATTTTCAAATACACCATTGGGTTTTTTGGTCCTTAAAGTAAGTCCCCAGATTTACACTGCCTGGAGAAATAAAAAGCTGCACCTATTTTCAGTAAGGATCAGTACAAGGAAAGTTTGTCTCTTGCAGAAGACCAACCTCTGCAATCACAACGGGTCCCCTCCAGCCGTATTTATGAATGAATCTCCAAATTATTACTTTTATTGTCCCTGATGAATGCTACTTTGCATTCCAGTTTCTGTTATTTATAGCACAAAGCCTCAGGGAGTCAGTACAAACAACATATGGAAGATCTACCAACTCATGCATAATACTTCAGCTTGACTTGTGCTTCCACAGGGATTTAGGTACTAATACTGAATTATTTCCTTATTGGTCTGGAACCCTCTGAAGGCAATCCCCATTTTTCAAACCATGTGATCTTTATTCGATAAGGAGGAAGGAAAAAAATGGAGCACGAGCTCAAGTCATCTTGTTTAGTTGGTTAAGAAGTTACACAGCACTAATGTTTTCCTGATATAATTAGGAAGGCTCTCGTGTTATCTCAGCTAGCACATAGCATGAATTTGACATAGTTTTGGGGACCAGGCTGCAGTCCCTGTTCAGCAGATTGGCTGGCACAAAGCAGACAAAAAGCCATTTTTTTCAGGTCTAGAGAAACACTCAGAACAACAACAGAGTGGGTATTTTTTTCTCCTTCAGAAAAAAACACCTGGAGTAAAGACCATGGTGAGACTGTTCCTGGCCTTTTGTAATTTCTCTCATGTCACTCAACCCACGTAAATGCAGAGTTACACATAACACTGGCATCTCAAAGGCACAGGAAACAGTCTGCACTTGCATCTTGCCTGGAGGCTGCCTCATTTAGGAAGGAAAGGGATGAGCAGGAAAGCAGGAAGAGACACCTGAATGAGGGGCCAGCTGAACTCAGGGGGAGTTGACCGTGCACCTCCAGGTGTTAAACACCAAGGGTTTGTCCTGCCTGAGAAGCCCTGATCCAGCACAGAGCTAGGGCCTCTGCATGCTGGGGATGCTGAGGCAGGACATCAAGATGGATTATTGCTGGTGGCTCTTGAGAAGAAACACTGGCAAGGCTATAAACTGGTTAAGCCAGAAATCTCTTCTCTCATTCTCAGTAAAAGAGAATTAATATTCCCAGTTGAAGACGTAAAGTATATTCTGTCAAAGAGAATATATTTTATTGTACATTCCTTGAACAGCTAACAGTGTTGGCCAAGACACTTCAAACATCAAATCTGTTTGAATTAAAATGTGGCCTTTTCTGAAATGACATTTCAGAAATGTATTAATCTCCCTTACTACAGTTGCTGCTTAAATGTCTATGACTATTCTGCATTTGTAAATAAGTTTCAAATCCCACATTTGATTCCTATTGTTTTCCAAAGAGAAAATGGAAGCAGCTTTGAAAACTTTTCCCCCTCCCTTTTTAAAGAGGTTAACAATCATATTCTGTAATACTGTAATATTTTCCCCTCTCTGTTTTCCCATAAGAATGATACGACCAATACCTGATGCTACCTCACAGCAGAAGGCTAATCTTTCCTCCAGGGTACCATAACACTGCTGCAGCTTATTTATAAAAAGGAAGCTGTTCTCAGAAACTGTACAAATGCAATGTACTTAACCTATTGCTCTTTCCCTCCTTCCTTCTCTCCCTCCCCTTGAAACTTGATCATGGGCAACAGTTCAATATATTTTTGAGCTACCACCACTTTTACTGAGGTCACTGGAGCCTTTGTTCCTTCTAAGCAATCATATTTCACCATTTGCCAACCATTTTACTCACTTTGAGATGGGAGCTTTTATTTGTTCACTTAAGAACAAACCTTGGCAGATAAATACAGAGGTTAATGTGCTGCTCTTAAGTTCAGCTTTGCTAACAAAGGGTTTTTTTCAAGCTTAGACAATGTCCTGGTCCTGATGAAATGAAAATTTGCATGTTTGTCCTTATGCTGCACCATATGTCATTGCCTGCAATGATGTTGAGTAATACAGCTGTCAGATTAGCTGAGATGGTGGCTGCTTTAATAGACTGAACAAATAGAACCTGATCACCTTAAATTAAATATGGGCATTTCTGCCATATGGTATTTTTCAGGGCTATAACACTGACTGCAAATATAGCCACTGTCATAAAATAAACTAAAAATCCTGGAGAGACTATTTACATAGACATCACAATATTGTCTCTGACAAATGGAGTGGAATTTCAGGTAAGGCAACTTTGGAATCAGATTTCAGTGTCTGGGGAGAACTCATTTTGTAATTTGTTGTATGGCCGTAAAAACTACAAATAATGCATTTTATTACTTGAAAACTCAATTTCTTGAAATTATAGCTTCATTTTTATGATGAATATATCTGAGTATGAAATGTATATCAAAATATATGAGGTATGAAAATACAAGCTTTGTTTCTGAAATGCAAAAACGCTTCTCTTGTTATAGAAACATTCAGGTAATTACATTGCCTTTTTTTTTTTTCCCTTTGTTTTGTTTATTCATTTGTGGAATTCATTGCCACAAGCTGCTTTGAATACCAGGAGTGTAAATGAAAAAAATCCCTCAGGGGCTAGGCTGCTCATATACACAAACTGGTGCAAGGACTGAGAAGACAGATGAGAAGACACTCCAGCTAAAATATCACTCCCATACTTGCCCCAACACTATTTTCCTCCCCCAAGTATCAGCCACGGTCTAGTGTTGAAGAAGATGTAACTTATGATTGTCTCATCTTCTTCAGCACCTCCATTTTTCTGTCCCTCACACTAATTGACTAAAAATTAGGAGATGGGAGCTAAAGGAAGCAACTTCTGCCTCTCCCACACAAACACAGCAAAAGGAAAGTGTCCGTAACATTTCCACTTTGTGACAAAACCACTTTGATTAAAGCCATCACTAAGATATAATTTTATCTAGAAAAATCATCCCGTACTTTAAATTAGAGATTCATTTCCTGTGAAAATTATTTAATTAAAGAGGGGCTGTATGTCAAGACTACTATTTGGACTAATATGAATGAATTTTTCTTTACAGGCAGTACCTGAATTTCTTGTTATTAAACATGAAACTTAGTAACAAGATAGCATGCTTTGACAAAAGCAGTTATAAACACACCTTAAATGTCTACATTTCTTTGCAAATTTCTTTCTTCTCCAATACTGCTCAGATTTAAATCTCTAAATGTCTTCTGTAATATGTTACTTGAAGTTTCTAAAAATATTTGCTAAAAATCCTATTTATTTGTTACTACATGAAAGTTTTCTGTTACGTAAACACACTGCAAATAAGAATGCAATTTTTAAAATCAAAACTGTAAGGGTAGAGCATTGGGAATTGTGATTTTTAACCACAATTTTCAAATCTGATAAATTATCTAAATTATAGTGATGGTTAATTGTGTTCTTCCTTTTCCAGACAAGATTAAGCTTGCAAAGGGGAGCTGCATCTTGGTTTTAGTGCACAGACCTCAGCCCAGTCTTTCAAATGCAACGAGCAGTAGAAAAATTTGGTGTAGTCCTACCCTGAGACAGTGATTCAATTTTCCAAGGAAGAAAAATTGCTCTTCTGTGAAACTCTCATGCCAATAGTCCAGAGTGGATAAGGGTTTAAAGGCCAGGAGGAATACAGTGCATCATTCCAGGCCATTAATAAGACTTCACTGTGGAGAACTATTTTGTCTAACACTGAGGAAAGATTTTTGCTGGTATTGATCCTAACATTGGTTCTTTATCATCAATCAAAACACATCAAAATCAGGATCCATTTGAGGGGAAAGCAAAGTCAAAAAAGGGGAAAGAGAAAAAGGCTATGGGACTTGACTGCAACATAAACATGCTGCTCATTAATTTAAGATGCATTGATTGAGAAAGCTGATCTGGATAGGAGGATGGAAATCAGCAACTATTTTCTAGACAATTATTTCAAATAATAGTATTAATTATCAGTTCAGGAATTGGCAGGAAATTTACCAGATGGCAAAACTTCATTGATGACATTTTCTGTAGAAGTTTTTAGTTAGCACTCAGAATCCAAACAAATACAGGAGGTTACTGATTTAAGGTGTGGAGGAAGATTTCTTTTTACAGCACTGTCATCCTCTCTTTCTAACTCTTACCACTCTCAAAGAAAAGACAAAAGGCAGCAATAGGCTCCTATTTCCAAAAGCTGTCTTGGAGAAAAATTAATATGATCTCTTCAGCTGCATTCAACTAATACATTGTTTAGCCATTTACAGTTCTTAAATTTTTAAAAATTATTTTAAACTTTTGATTTATCAAAACAAAAATGCAAAAAAAAAAATTGTTTCTGTCTTTCTGCCAGAAATATTTTGCTTTTCTATCCACCCACTTTGCAACATAATATTCCCTGTCAGCTTATGGATATACCACTCAAAGGCATGCAAAGCTTTACTGACATTTTTAGTGCCATAAAACCTTCCAACTGCTGCCCTAAACTACAAATCTGATCACAGTTTATGGGAAATCTGAGAGGAACTGGACAGAGACTCAAGATAGGGGAGCGAGACTATGAAAGAAGAGCTTGAAGAAGTGTGTTTTGCTTTTTCTGCCATTCTCAAGGCTGGGATCAATCACAGCCTCATAGGTCCTTATGGTTCTGATGATTTTGGGGAGATAAAAGCTGCATTTCTTCATACAGAGCCATGGGTGGCTGGAGAGAGAAGCTGCCCAAGGTGGTGCAGAGGGCTCTGGGAGGCACAGGCAGGGATTGAAGGCCACCCCCTGTTTGAGATGTCCAAGATCTCACTGCTGCCCTAGGAAACATTTTTCCTAGTTGTTACTGCTAGTGCAGAGCAGGGCAGGAGAAGAGCAAGCTGTTAATAACCCCCAATGGCTTCTGAAGGAGCTCAATCCATGGCAGCAAGAGAGAGGAGGCAGCCCCTGGTTCCATTGAGGCAAACTGGGAGGAAACGTCCTGAAATGAACGTATCCTCTAATAGAAGGCAGGTTTCAGCAACCTCACCCCCCACCTGCTTTGAAAGAAATTTCCTTGGAGGAAAGTGAAAAAAAACCTGTTTATTTAATAAGCAGGATGCACTCAGGCACAGAAGGAGAAAAGAATGAAGAATGTTAAATAATAAAACATGTCACTGTGGAGAAGAGCTGGTAGATTCAGATTTCTGCAGGTGTGGCTTGGCTCCCCCAGAGATAAAAACACTTGCTCTTTTACAGCGGAGCTGGTTTAGATGTCTTAACTGTCCTACCTCAGGACAACTCCCAGCAGCTGCTCCAGTACAAAGGCAGCCTCAACCACACAAACCTCAGAAGCACTTGGGAGAAAGGCGTGGCATAGAAAAGCTGGCTGAAGAGAAACACTTTCAGACAGATAAAATTAATGGGAAATTGCAGTAAAATCTGCATGAAATGATGATTATTTTGGATATAGGTTGACTGAACGACTTGAATTCTATCTGAGAGTTGTTTGAAGAAAGTCTAATGTTCCTTTGCTATCAGTGCTCTGAAACACACAATGAGTACACAAGGAACAAAACAGGATTTTTTTTACTTTGCAAACAAACCACGAGTACACCACAACAGACTTTGACCAAGGCCAGAACATTTTATTCAACTGTGAAATTCAGTAATAATATCAGAGTATACTAAATCCCTTTTCTTTAAATCTATATATATATGAGAACTTAATTTGAAAAATCAACCAAGCTTTTGAATGTTTTCAGCTCAAAGCACTGAAGCCACCAGCCTTCAGGCCAAATAATAATCAAGTTCTGTTCACAGCTACTCCCCATAACTCTGTGACAAAAGTGGAAGCATTTAAGGTTTTCCCAGCTCAGCCTGTCAATTGTTCTTGTTTCAGAAGGGAGATGGGCCAATGAGAGATATGAATTAAGTGACCTGAGCTGTATGAAAGAAAAAATGTAAATGCAAGCTCTTCTTGAAAGCTGCACCATGAAACAGTCGTTTAACCAGAGGAGTCATTATTTCATCTTTTTCCAATTAAATAGAGGAACAACAAAGAACTGAGGTCTAAATTTCAGATATATCAGAATGGTACAAGATTCTGGTTCTGAAGAACAAATTCTCAGGGCACCCTCTCGACCCTACATATGTGACACTAATTTTGAGCCAAGAATCCTTTTGCAGCCTGTAAAGACCAAAGGAAAGCCAGGACTCCCAGTCACGACTCCATGTTATTAAGAGATGTCCAGGTTTGGAGGTGATAGAAAGGCAAAGTAATTAGCTTACACAGTTCAGTGTCCAAGTAATGTGTCAGATGAAAGGAGCTTTCAAATCTCTCCCTCCTCATCGACTTTGATTCCTTTGTACTCCAGCAGTTCATAGAGAGACTTACAAGGAGAACTGGATACCTATTGACAGCTGAGACGAATTGTTAAGGTGAACTGAAATGAAATGCCCTTGTTTCCTGCACCAGTGAACATCCCAAATGTGGCATCTCTCTTATTAGAGATGAAACTACTCTGTTATTCTCTCCATTCCACCGTTTTCTGAATGTTCAAGATAGCAATTTCAATGGCAGCCAAGGACACCGAGTGCATTGTATTTCAGAGACAAAAGTTCCATTGTGATTGTTCACTGGTATTCCTACCCTGGAAAATTAGAATGGCACAACTCACACTAAAATTAATAAATATGTAGAACCATATACCAGTATTATAATCGTCATTTTTAAAATCTCGACTACAGTGAACTATAAGAAGATATATGGTAAAATAAAAGTCTCAAGACACTCACTAATCAAACTAATAAAATTCATTAAAAATTAGTAAACTAGCTGTGCAGTGAATATGATTCCAATGTATTGTCTCTCTAAAAAAAAAAAATTAAAAATCAGTCCTAAGATTTTTTTTAACATTTTCTTCACTAAGAAACCACCACAAAATTTGCCCATTATGTCTGTAGCTTGAATACATTATGAATTTCTTGGTTTGAATCTATTCTGTTACATGAACTCAACTTTTAATAGTTTTTGTCCCTAATAGGTGCTGGGGGTGGGGTTTGTGTGTCTGTATTGTCACCCAAAAAAACCCCAAAAACCACACCAACCCAAAGCCTTTATGTATTCACTTTATCCCACCAAAGTCAAAGGTATCAGAACAGACCAACAACCTAATTTTCTAGGGATTAGCTAACACAGAAAAAAAGCCATGAAGATTATGCAATTGGAAAAAAATGCATATTTGGAAACTGTATAAGGCAATGACGGACAGCAAACTTTACATTCTACTGTAGAGTTCAGCACACTTTACCATAGTGATTATAAGTGCATTACCACTCTGTTTGGTAAATTTTTCTACTGCATTCTAGTTTGTCAAACTGACTGGTTTTGTCAGTTCCAGCTGACTGAAACTATTTTCTGACCTCTTAAAAGTGCCTCTTGTATATGCTGATAATATTTGCAGAACACTTATCTTCAATAATTAGTGATTTTAGGGGAGAAAAAGGGCAAGAAGCCAGCCAAGAATTCCAAACGCACTGCTTTAATGCTTCACAGCATCCAAATATATTTTAAATGATAATTCCAAACACAGCACTTTATATGCTCAATATTAATGCAATTTGTACTGGTGACCATATGCAATTGGGTCATGCAGAAATGTGTTTCTTCTAAAGCCTATGGCCAAACAATAAATTGCACAGTGCTCTCTAAAATAAACTTTCCATTCACATTTTCTCCACCACCTGTTAACACTGAGGCCCCAGAAGTCATTGTAACATGCCAGGTGCAACTTCAAACAGAGCCCATTTTCTAAAATCAGTAAGTCACAGATAAATTTTACATTTTTCCTTCACAGTTGTCAAACATTTGCTGCTCTCTTCCAAAATGAAAAAATAAAGGAATTCAAGAGAATGAAGAAAACCTAAAGCTGCTGGGCTAGGCGAAAGTATTCCATCTTGTATCACTAACAGATATGCCATAAATAAACAATTAATTAATTTAAAATGCCTTTGCTTGGGAACACAGAGAACTTGACAACATCTGAAAAAGATGCTGGATTCCCTAGTGGCCTGGAATTCACTTTTAGGATTTTAAATTTTCTTCTCTTGGGACTTTCAAAATCTTACATTTATGAAAATAAAAGTGCACATAAAACATTCATAAAAATATGATATACTTAGAGTTTAAAAAATTCATTGCTCTTTTTTACCCTAGCATCTCTTAGCAAGAAGCAGATGTATATCAGACACGGTCAAGGGCAGAAACAATAACTAGAATCAATTTTCAACAAGTTAGCAATTTCATTCTTCATATTTCAGCTCAACATCAGTTAGGTGGAACATTATAACAAGCAGAATACTATAATCGAAGAAAACAGCTTTTTACATTTTTCTCATTTCTGTCCTTCATGAAAAGCACCTGTGATCCTCTCAGAGCCCCAGAGGGGGCTTCTGACTGACACAGCCGTGAAGAGCAATCAGGTACCTCTCTTTAAAAGGAGGCTTTGACATGATCAAAAGCAGGGCAGGCTGCCAGTTTTCCTGGCAAATCCCAAATGGACAACACTCCATTCCACACACCTCCCTCAGCCCCAATTCACAGTGAGCTCAAATAAAAGCCTTGGCTGTGCAGCCTGTGTGAAAATGGCAAGCAGCCACTCACTCCAGAGAGATTGGATCAAAGGAAACAGGATAAGAGAGAGCCGATTACAGCATCGCTCCTTCTGAGCTCTGTGATACATCAGCAGCTCGGGGTGGGTGATACCTCAAAAATCCCTTTCAAACTATTTGTAAGGATTCATCCCCATTTAGATTCCAGCTTGCAAGAATTTGCTGCTGGAAACACGACCCACCAAGGCAGTAAAATCCCAGCTGTGTTGCACGTAAGGGACTTAGCCAAAATGTGGTTTGTACTAGAAATTAATTTGTGCACAATGACTTGATAGTGTAATTATTTTGTAAATATATTCATTTATTGGTGATACATTTTTTGTTATAAGTAGTAAGAGCCCTAAATTGGTCCAAGCAGAAATTAAGACAAATTATATGTCAGTACTTAAAGATTTAGTCAAAACCAAGTACCCCAGACTTTGCCTGCAGCTGCTCAGATGCACCAAAGAGGTTGTATTTTCCATGTAGCCAGCAGCTCCAGTGTCACATGAACAGTCCCTTTTTCCCAAGAACTCAGCTTCCCTAATACTCTTTGAAAAATGTCGTCTGCATGCTCCTTTTTGGGTGCTATTTCCCACATTTTATTTAACATGCAGAATTTTTTTCTTGGGACTCTTGGGCTTTGTTGTCAGAGATAGCCTTGACTGACTGTTAATTGGAGATTCCACCAGAAGCACCATGAGAAGCAACAAAAGGATGAATTTAATTTCTCCATAAGAGAGAAAAGACCCAAGAAAACACAGTCCAAATATAATTACAAAGGAAGAAAAGGGATTGTTAAGAAGCAGGCCTTTGAAAGCCTCAGACTCCATTTGTGTTTTCTAGGTCCTTGACATCATCCTGCTGTTTTGACACCCATTCAACATGCTGGATTCCAAACCTTCCTTGGCTGATTATTCTATTTAGCACAGCAGCACATAAGGCCAAGATCTGAGTAGGCAGGTAACTTTTCAAAACACTTGTTTTGCACCTACCTCTCAGAAACTTTTCTTAAAACCTTTTTTTTTTTTTGAAAGAAGTGTTTAATTTAAAACATTTATTCCCTCCAAATTCTTGCAAGAACATTAGGTGAAAACAGAACTCTTACCTTTCAACATTACATTCAATGAGAATTCTAGTTGTAATAGAAACATTTTATGTCCCCTGACTTTCTCATAAAACAGTATTTATAGAGCTTCTTCACATAGTACAGTTGCTTTTTCCATTCACATTCCTGTATCACCTACATTATTATAGTTTCTAAATCCTTAACATGCTAACATACAACAAAATTTTGCTGCACCTAGAAAAGAGAAAGGGATCATTTTATTCACCACAGAATTCAATTAATGCCTGTCTTTTTTATCTGCTTCTAGCAATTCCTTATTCCAACAGAGCCATCGCACAGGAAGTTCTATTTCAACAGACAAGAAAATCATAATTGTTATATTTAAAACTTGGCTTCCTGCATCTTTTTGGACAGTGCCATGCAGGACTAACAAAGCTTTCCCCCTTACAACACAATATAGCAATTTAAGGAAAACTGACTGGAAAGAGGAGATTCACAAAAGCCTGAAGAAATTTTCTGTTCCATTATGACTCTTTCTCTGTTCGTGATTAATTCCTGGTGCCTATTTACAGACTTTTTCTGTGTAGTGAAACCCAAGCAAGTTTGAAGAGGGGGGAATCAGTAGGATTGTGTGGACACCACCAAGTAGCACCAATCCTACTGCCAAACTCAGTGTGCAGAGTTTGCTTCTGTGTTTGATGTGTGGTCAGAGGTTTGGTTTGGATTCTCGAGAACCAGTGAGCTCTGCAGTTGTTGCAGTGGATGGCAGCTCTCACACACCTGGGGTGACATTACCTTGAACAGAGAATGTGAATTGACTGGGAATCCCACAGAGGTCACCCTGCAGAGTCCTCACTCCCAGAGGACTGAAAACTCTGTGCCACATTTGGTATTTTAGCATTTGCTCATTGCTGCCACTCCATCATAAAGCTTGAGAAATGTTTAGAAAGCCATAACTTTTCAAACTACACTGGCCAGCTTATTGTCCTGAGACCACCATAGCTCCACCAACATCACTGCATAAAATATATGTGACATTTGGCTTTGTTTACTGCTGGATGAATGCTATTAGATAGATGCATTCCAATAAATTTGTTTTACTGGAGACACCTTTTTAGCATTTGAGGTCTGAGGAGGAAATGAATGCAATATTATCTTTCCTGTGGAAAGACAATTCATTGGCAAATACAGAGCTCCATAAAATGAGCAGAAAATGTAAGAGAGACCAATTTGACTTTCTCCTTCACCTAAAGCTCATAATAGCACAAAAAGCATTCTGTTCTGTCTCTCCTCATTGAAACATTACTGAGACAAGCCCATTTAATTGGAGCAGAAAAGGTTTTTTTCCCTTGAAAATCCTTCAGCCTCGGTGCACATGTTAATCTGCCTTCTTTCCAATTTTCTGACAGCAAGAGTCATTGGATTTATTTCACTGAATTGCAGTAGTTCACTAGTGAATTATACTATCATTTTAAACTGATTGTATTTTCTAGGCAGATAATAGCACAATCATTAGATAAGTCCAACTCCTCATTTATCAACATCTTATTCAGGTAACTCTGAAAAGAAGAAGGTATCTTAAGACACAAGGAAAAATTAAAATACTTACATTTACAGAGAAAATAAATTCCTGTCACACCCCTGACATGAATATCATAATACTTTTGTTTCAGGCATCTATCTCATAAAAATTACAAAGCACTGGGAAATCCTGAAACCTTCAAAGCTCAGGTGGCTTCAGGTTCTTAGGACAGGAAGAGATATTGACCATACTCAAGTTTAAATTCCTCTGCTCCACCTCGTACCAGAGAAAACAAACAGGAGAACCTTGCTACAGGGGGAGGGATGTCTCAACACCTGCACACACAGTACCTTGGTGGCAGGGGCTGCTGCTCCATGCTACCAGGCAATAGAAATCTCACAAATTACCACAGAATTCATGATAGGCTGGGGGGCAGGAAGCAGGAGAGAATACTTAATTACTCCCCAGATTAAAATAGCAAGACAATAAAATAAATCTTGTAACTTCTCACTCTGCCTTTTCCATCATTGTTGCCACAATTGCCATCCTGTTCCTTCAAACAATGAAAACGTGTCTCGGCAGGAAGAGAGTGAAGGAAGAAGCAGGGCTTAGCAGAAAGTAGAAGTAACAGCATTCTTACTTGAAACTGAGAGCTCCATGGTTAGTTTGTATACCTAACTACTTAAAGCTATTCATTCATTAAAAATAATTTAATCACATATAGCACTGCAACAGTTGTAAATATTCTAAGTTAGCAACAACAAAATTACTTTTTAAAGTCATTCCAAGTTTTTAGTGGACTATAAACATAACCCCTATCAACAGAAAATTTTAATACTCAAGAGGAAGATGGCCATTTACACTTCAACAGCCCCATAGCCAGATCTATCAGAAATGTACCTTTCATCCCAAACACCCACGAGAGTGAATACTCCATTGGAGCATTTCCCAGTTTGGATGCAGACTGAAGGTTAACCAGAAGCACAGGTGTGATTCCAGAGCAGGGAGGTGCAGGCAGATGGACCCAGCAAGGCAGAACGTGGAACCCAAGGATCACACTGCAGCAGGAACACTCCCTGAGCAATGGCAAGGGCTGCACAGGCTGCACCAAGGTTCTGTCAGCTTTGCTGAGGTCACCTCAGCACTTGGAAGTTCACATGAGAAATCATGGAATAGGTAAACCACTGACACAGATAGTGTTTTTTTGGTTTTTTTTCCACAGGAAAGGAATTTAGGGCTCCCTGGATGGGCTTTGTTTTTCTATTGCATAAAGATCAGCTAATTGAATGAGAACACTTCATACTTGGGGGAGAGAAGTGGGAGTCAGCACAGCTGTCTAAAAGTAAAAGCAAGAAAATCTATTTGTTTCTGTGTACCATCCTATGCAGAGATAGACCAAACACATTTCAAAACAAGCATTCTTTTTATCCTTACTGCTACTGATTTGGAAAAAGTCTGTAATAGGAGTGGGGGATAGCTTTCACCGTAGTGATAAAATCTTCAGTAGCATCTTTCCAAGTCCTTCTCCCTAACAGCATTCTGAAAGGATGCTTCAAAGTGTGCATTTTGGGTTTAGTTCTAGATCATGGAGGAAACATCCTCATCTCTTTCCAGTTAAATCTTCAATTGCCCTTGTGTTAAATGAACTCAGAAATAAGGTTCAGTCACTAGAGAAAGAATAATCATTTACTTATCTGCTTTTAAGAAAATTGTGAAGTGTAACAAGAAGTGGAAAAGTTTCTCTAGGCTTTGCTTTTTGGTTAGTGCTTATTTAGCTCACTAGATGCAAAAGGTTAGAAAATCCAATGTTTTGTTTTTCACATAGCAATTCCAACTGATGACAGCTCTTCAGTGGGACATGTCCCCACAGACATTGGGAATCAGGAGTTTGATTCTGTTACATTTACTCTTCTAATGCTGTACAAAAGGAAAAGATGAAAAAGTAAAGGCAAATTCATCAAATGCTAACAAATCCATCTGAAAAAAAAGCAATTTTCTTTGTCACTTATTATTCATCAGTCAATCTGAGCATCTTTTTTTCATTTTTAAGCTGTCAAATCAAACTCCATTTGACTAAAATGAACCTTCAGAGTCAAATGTTGATATGCAGTATATTTTCTGGTACCTATACATCATTTGGCTATTTGACTACAGTTCCCTTCTCATTTGAATGAGCTTTCTCAGCCTTTCTGACACGTGACTCAGCCATCTTTCCTGACTATTGATATTAATGCAGCAGAATGCTCATAAACACGATCCAAAGAGCAAGAAATGATAGGCTCATGCTGTACAAATCTGCCATCTGTTTGTTTTTATTTCACTGGGTCATCTCCTCCCCTGTGTCATGGTTATCCAGTACGTGAAGCTCAAAACAAGAGCATCAGGCACCAGCCTTTTGCTGTCCTCTGTGCCAGCACAGGCCCTCACCTCAGGCATGCCTCAGCACTGGGTGGGCACTGGGGATAAACACAGAGTGTATCCACAAAACCAGCCAGAATAAACAAAATAAGGTGACAAAGGTGCTTTGGCCACTAAGTGTGGAAGGGACCTGTGTTCAGTTCTCTCCTTTCCAAAGCAGGATGTAATTCCCTTTCCTGTACCCCAGTTCTGAGCCTGTAAGGAGTGGCAGGACTTCCTGCCTCCTGTAGGATCTCAGACTCAGTATCTGGAAGAAACAGATCCAGAGAGAGGTTTAGGAGAATGTGAGCATCCTGAGCAGAAAGAAAACCAACAAAAAGAAGGAGGCAAAAATGTCCTTCCTTGCCTAAAGCACATGAACTAGAACAGTGGTTCTGGTGAATAGTCCATCTGCCCCACTGCTCTGTCTCAGCACTGTTCAAACGTTCTTAGGGCAAAAGAGAACCACGAAAACCTTGTCTGACTGCTTTCTTTTTGTATACACCTTATATCCAAGTATTCCTAGCCCAGAGGACTTCCTTTTAATTATTAATTATAATTTTTAATTCTTAATTTAATGCCTAATTGTTAATTAATCATTTTAATAGTTAATTCTTCAGCAAGTACCACTTAGCCTGTTGATTCTTGTTTGTAATTCATATTTTATAGATAATCCTTACTCCTACTTGTCAGCAATATTTAGTAGCAGTTTCTTTATGAGGCCAAATACCTGACATTTTAAATTATTTTCAAATATGAAACATTCAGTTCTATTGATTAGTGCAGTGTCTTCCATACAAATTCAGAACTAAGTTTCAATTTTATTTGGAATTCATGTAGAAGGCTCCTTATATAACTTTCACCATTAAAAAAAAAACCAAAAAACCAACCAACCAACCAACCAAAAAAACAACACACGAAAAACCCCTCAAAAAACATCAACAGCTCAAGAACTTTGGTTAAAACCAACTAGAAGTGGTTCCAGTTTCCTTTTTTTGTGCTCTACCTTAACTTGGTAAAACATGCTCATAATTCAGGCTTAGCAACACCAGCATGAACATTAGCCTTTAGATGGTTTATTAAGATGAAGAAATCTGACTTGGATAGAACAAGCTTTTTTCCAGCTTTGGATTTACTTGGAGTTCAGTGCTGCTCACTGCTGGAAATCAGTGTCAGGGAGGTTGACTCCACTATAAACCATGTGAGGGGTCAGACCCAGCTGGCAGAGTTCTGCTCATTGTGCAGGATTTTTAGTGCTCTTGGCTGGCACACGTTTCAAGTCACTCAAAGCTTTCATTTTCACATCCTGTCTCCTTCTGTTCTCTTAAGGCTGCTACTCAACTTCTACTCTAAATGATTTCTGTACTACAGCTCAGTGTTATCCCATAGCTTCATTTCATTCCAGAGACAGGTCAATTTCTGCCACAACAGTTGTTCTAAATGTACATTTTCAAATAAATAATAATGAAAAAAAACCCCTCAAAACCAAAACCAAATATGTTTGTAAAATATTTGTATTAAGAGCAGGAAACTATCTTCTTTATTAAGCAAACAAAATCTTGGACCCTCGTTTCTCCTGGAATTAGAATATTTCAGTCTCAGTTCCAGTAGTACATTTGGTTTATCTCTATAGTTCAGCTATGCAATAAAATCTGAGCCTTAAGCCAATTATCTAATTCCAGTGTAAACATGCAAGATAATCAACTTCATTTGTTCTGCCCAGGCAGAACAGAAATCCTCAAAGCTTACTAGGAATGAAAGAAAAGAGAACAAAAATTATGTACCTCCTAAAAAATATGTTTACGAAACGAAGATATTTCTCTTTTGATTTTCATTCTAAATAGTTTATTCTCACCATACACCATGTTTCCTGACTCCATCATGTAATCTTTTATCATTGTCTGGATAACATCCACCAAAGAACTGCTAAAGACAAAGAATAAACATTCCATCATTCCTCATGGTAAGAAAAGACATGGTAAGTACACAAAGGTTAAACAAATAAAACCCTAACACTAAAACCCACTTGGAGCCATTTTCTTTGATCAAGAGCCTTCCCAGGAGTGTCACACCACAGAAAAACCACAGGAATCAAAACCATAAGAAAAATCAAAAGCTGCTCAGGCCATCCTCATTTATGTGAGACCTTTCTTCAAGAACTAAAATATGTAGAACACAGTTGGGCTTTTTTGTTTGGTTGGGGTTTTTTTAAATTTTATTTTGTGTTAGGGCTTTTTTAATATGAAAATAAAATTTCCCATAAAAGTTACAGAGTAGCTGGGTTAATAATCCCTTCTTGTCACCCTAAAGATAGGTTTTTGTCATGGGCACATAGGTGGGTTTTGTGAAGTTGCAGGACTGGTGTTAATTAATGGTTAATTAATCTGAATTAATGTTTCCTGTCTGCCTGTCACCTGGAATGGAGACTTTCAACAAATGCTTGTGGCATGACTATAATTGGCTCTTTTTGCTTTTTGTTATTCTGCAAATATTTTATTGGCAACTCCTTGTAAACAAAGTTGCCTAACTGTGATTCAAGGTAAATGGAAACCATTCAGATCTCCTGGGAAAATAAGTGTTCTGAGGAGAAGAAAACACCTCTTGATTTGAAGTTGGGCCCACAGATAAGTCAGTTTACTTTCCTTTAACAGATTTTTGCCCCAGGTGCTTTGCCCCCAGCATTTCTCCATTCCTGTTGGGAGAACCTTTGAGAAGCAAAGGTCTCTCCGTGCACTGCTGACCCAAGCCTTGCAGGGGGGAGGCTGATGCTGATCCCTGAAGCCCAGATTGTGATCTGGCTGTGATGTTATCTGGTGCAGCACTGGGACAGGGTGAGATTCAGAGAGAAGCCTTGCACAGCACCCTTCAGTGACACCCTGCAGCTCCTACTCAGCAGCATCAGCTGTGAGTCGCTGACCGAAAAGGAAAACGCTTCAAGCCCATGTCCAATTGCATGAGTTTCCAGCCTTCCAGAGCTGTTAGCACTCACCTTTAGAGACAGCAGATTAGGCTCACTTTTAGTGCCTTGCCATCTGGCACTGTATCACCTAATAGGCGAGCTTTCCATTCTACTTTGATCAAAATAAACCTAAAAATAAAATTCATCACAAACATCGTGCTGTACAGATACCATCCAAAAAAAAAAAAAAAACCAAACTGATTGAAAGAAACACACTTGGTGCATATGTTGTATGAACAATTTGGTGTCTAAAGAAGAAGTTATGTTCCACACATCTTGCCAGTAAAAGTCACTGAAGTACTAGAAAGAAGCCCAATTAATCAAAATCTAAGAAGTTATAATTACAACAGTAAGCGATTACTTTAGGAAATGATAATTCCTTTCCTCAGTAGTATTATCAACTAAAATCTTATTTATGCATGACTAGCCTATAGTAAACTCAGCCTACATTCTAATAACTCTAGAAGGCAGTATTATTATACAGTAAAAATAATTTAAATCAATACTTACTGAATGAGAAAATACAGGCCTTTGACAGTACCCCCCCAGAGTATGTGAAAACTGCTTTTTCTATTTACCACCTCCTTTTCAAAGTAGTCTATTTTTGTGTTGAGAACTAGCTGTGATTATTGGAACAGCTGTACTGGGAATCAAAGTATCTAGAATATACCACAATGATATTCTAGAATTGTACAGGGTTAAATGAAACCAGGTCACAATTTTGATACCAGACCAGGCATGGTTTTATTTCTCCTTGCTTTCAGAATAACTTTAAAAAAATTGCTATAACTACTGCCTTATGGAGTGGTGATGCCATCTCTTAGCAAAAAATACTGATTTACTTTTTTAAAGTGCATGTTCACATGAAAAATGTGATTGTCCTCCAAAAAATAATTTACAGAGAGGCAGAAAGAGAGAAAGAGTTGGCTGATAGCAAGGACTTGGTTATCTGCCCAAGTGAAAAAAAAAACCCAAAAAACTTTAAAGATGTTCAGCATGTAGTTTTATGGGAAAAGGTCTTTGCTCACTCTGTTTTCAGAAGAAGTCAGTGATATACAGTAATTCTGTATGTGTAAGAGCTTGATGCTGCCAAGAGATAGATGCTGAGAGCTTGTCTGTCCAAACTCACTTCTTTCATGCAATGTTTAAACCTTATGCAAGCAAAACACAGGAAATGATAAAACGCTGAAATATTCCATTATTCACTGCAGAGAAGTGAGACTTTTCAAGACATATATTGTGTCTGACAAGGACCAGAGCAAAGTCTGCTTTGCTGTCCTCTCTAAGCAGTTTCTCACTCCCAGATGAAAGGCACACCTCAGCTTTAATGCACCACAGGAGACAGGAACCTCATTTTGTAGAAGCCCAGCAGGGTCAAACTCACAGGGATCATGAAGATTCACAGGACAGAGCAGAGCCCACAGAGAGCTGGAACCTCAGCACCCAGGCAAATGGCACTGCAGCTCAGTGTTCCACAGCAAGCTGGACAAGGGATGTTGGGTGGGGGCACAACACAACAGCCTCACCAAGCCTTGGTCTTCAATTGCTCACTCGTGAAAAATCTGCAAACTGGCACAGAGGCAGTGGGATTTATTTACTGCACAAAGCCCAAAAATAGCAATCAAGACCAAGCACATTTCAGACTGCTAAGCTCCTCTACTTCTTGGGATATACAATGTGTTGTAAAGAACATAAACCACAGACTGTCCTGAGTTGGAAGGGACCCACAAGAATCATCCAGTCCAACTCCTGGCCCTGCACAGACACCCCAAAAATCCCACCCTGTGCCTGAGAGCGCTGTCCAAACGCTCCTGGAGCTCTGGCAGCCTTGAGGCTGTGACCATTTTCTGGGGAGCCTGTTCAGTGCCTGACCACCCTCTGTGGGGCAGAACCTTCTCCTAACATTCAATCTAACCCTCCCCTGGCACAGCTCCAGCCCTTCCCTCTGTTGCTGTCGCTGGTCACCAGAGAGCAGAGATCAGTACCAGCCCCTCTGCTCCCTGTCGTGAGGAAGCTGCAACCAACAATGAAGTCTCCTCTCAGCCTCCTCTTCTCTAGGCTGAAAAAGCCAAGTGGCCTCAAAAGGCTTCCCTTCTGGACTCTTCACCAGCCTTCACAGCCTCCTTTGGAAAATCTCAGTGTATCTCTTTTATATTGTGGTGCCCAAAATACAACACAGTACTCAAGGCTGCACCAAACAAAATATTTGCTCTGAGTCAGACCCCTAAGACTCACTGAAGGCTAAAGAATTACAGGCAGTTTCTCAGGGCAAAGAGCACCATGGTGAATTTGAACTGACCTCTTTGTGTGATGGAGTCATCTTCAGAGGCTGTGCCCATTGACCAAACACCAGGCATTTAGAGAAAGCAAAATATCCTGCTCAATGCACCCCATCAGCTTTTGCTCTTAATGTATCTGCTGCAAGGAAGCATAACATTGTTTTGATAGTATTCATCTTTTACATGCTACAGAGGGAAAACCTGAAAAGCTGTCCCTCTCTAAAAGCAAAAGGAAACAAGAGAGTTTGCAGTGATACAGTTCCTTGATAGAATTCCTTCCTGAGAGCATTCTCTCATCCATTACTCTGCATCAGTCTACATTCTGTCTCTCTAATCTTTTTAAGTCTTGATAAAACCCACTTGCCATAAAAATACATTTGAAAAATAAACTTGCATCCAAATATATTTAGAATTTAAATGGAGCAACACACTCAGATTGCAAATACTCAGCATTAACACAGTGATGTTATATAATCACCATTTACTACAGAATTATGTTTTTGTATGTCGCACAAAGTACAAGTATCACACTTTGTATAGCCACATGCAGCTGGTGTAAGGGGGGGAAAAAAGGTCATAGGCACTTTGCAGACTGCTTTACTGTCCCTTAATCTTCTGCCTCTGTAATAGTCTGCAGGTTTTTTTACTCATCCCAAAGTGGATTCATTTCTGAGTTTTGAAAAGAATCCCATCTTACAGGTGATGTGAAAATACAGTGCTTTTTGAACAGCTGGCCTCTCACTCCCACACAATCAGTGCTTTGGCTACAGCGTGGTGCATTTCATAACACACCTGTGTTATTGCTAATAACTTCCAAGAATGTCAGATGTGTGTAGGAATTGTCCCGCACATTGACCAAGAGCATCTCCACACAGTTTTTTTCATAACGTGCTGTACTTTGGAACAAATTCCCAATATCCCAACTCAGAGGACATCTTCTAAAATAATTTGTTTTAATCACAGCACTGACAGTAGTTCTTGGAAATGAACCACTTCGTGTTACCTCTGAGTAAGCTCATGCATCCAACCTTTTAATCACTTTTGCACTAGATAATTGCTCCTGTTGTAAGGTAATTGGCAATTATGCCTAATGACACGGTACCTTAAGAATAAAACATTGATTCTTGCTTTCATTGACTGATATTTGTTAGAAATTGGAGTTTCGGAGCATTTCTGGCATTCTAGAATACATTTTATAAATGCTGATTATTAATAATTAGAGCATACTGTGGATCATAGAAATAGAAAGGAAGAAATAGAAAGGAAGAAGGGAAATGCTTGTCTGCTTCTGCCTTTCCTGGCAAATATTCTAGTCAGGCCAGACACTGTTCAATGGCCTCTCATGAGAAAGGCTTCACACTTCTCTGCTCAGTTTGTCTGCCATTGGCATGCCATTGAAATATTTTCCCTAATTTTCAATTAACCTTTCTTTACTCCACAGCCACAGGACAGACATTGCCCCTTGCTACTTTCCAACAGCCTGTTACACACTTGGAAGTGCTGCACACTTGATGCTTTAAGTTAAACACTGGGTTATTCCTTGCAGTAAGACTGTAGGAATTGCTCATTCTCATTTCTTTTCTATGGAGTGGTCACTGGCTGCCATGCCCTGGCTGAAAGCTATGCTGTAGTAGAGACACTGCTGAGACTGCTTCACTGTGATATTTGTTGGGTTTTGGTTGGGGTTGTTTTGTTTTGTTTTAAATATTATTATTCTCTCTAGCTCTGTGTGGCAGTCACAGAGGGTTTTGTTAAAATCAGCAATATATTGCCATGGAATTCAACTTTCTCATTATTATTGTTATTATTCTGAACAAAAAAAATCTTATTACCTTCTCACTCCTCACACTATGGAAGATGTCACACTGCCACAATAAAATGATGATAAGAGATTGGGATGCAGTCTAAATGACAATGACATTAGAGCTGGCCCACAGCTTTTTACTATTTTTGATGAAAGAAAAATCTGTTCAGAAAGACAGGCTTCCATAACTCAGAGCAGATGTAACAAGAGCTTATAAGTCTTGAAAAATAGCATGACCAGTAAGCAGATCTAGCAGAAAAGCTCAGCCCAAGATGTACAGGTCACCCACCACCTGTTGTCACTAAAACCAAAACAAAAAGTTGGTAACATAATGACTCAGGAAGCAACATGCTTCCTGAATTTTTAGGGCCTAAACAAACTATTAAGCATTAAATTTCCATAATTTATCATCTGCAAGATGATGTAACAAGGAGATAGGATCTGTCCAAAAAAGTAGAGATACCACTATGCCCTTTGTGCGAATACAAAGTCTTGCAAGTTAATGTTGTTTTGCTGAAAAAGCACTTGGTTTTGAATAGACCTGCCAAGGTTTTATACTCCAGTTGAAAAGCTGAGCTCTCTTTTAAAGGATTTACCAAAGTTTCTAGTGAATTTGAGTCAACAGTTTTATAAAAGGCATCTGAACCCTGAAAAGCAAATTTATTTGGATGTACTCAACAGAGCCTCAAGTGAACCATTAAATTTTGTTCATTAGACTCACTGACATAATTTAAAACACTTCATCCAGATAAATTTTATGTCAAGCACAGTTTGATTTGTCCCCATGTGAAAAGTCCAGTCAGCAGAAGTTCAAATGGGATTTAACAGAATGAGTAAAGTACTTTAATGATGGCTAGCAAGAAAACCAATAAAACCTCCAGCCAGTGTATTTCTTAACCAAAGAAAGAGATCCCTGTGCATCAGTAGGGAAACAGATATCTCTCTTTTCAGCTTGCACTGATTTATTAACCACATAAACCTTTAGTGAGCTTTCAGGGAGGATCCTATTTCCCATTAAAACAAAGCTTAAAACCGCATTAGAGGCTTTGCTTCAGTGGGTTGCTTATTTCCCTCAATAAACCAGAAGGAGGGAAACATAGAAAGGGCCGTGGCTGATCTAGTGAAAAACCTGTTTTTCTGCTCCTCATCTTTGAGGAGGGGGATCTTTGTAGATTTAAGCTCTGCGTTTCTCAGCAAAGCAAGCATAATTTAACTTGTTGTTGTTGTTGTTGGGATGTTGTCCATGCTTTGAAGAAGACAAAAATTCAGTTTTGCAGAAATTGCAGAACTGATCCTACAGAATAATAGAACACCTGGATCAGTAGGCTGCTAGGAGACAGTGAGGGTTGAGAAGGGTTAAGGGAATTCCAAAATGCTTTTGGAATGACTGAATGGTGGAAATGAATGGAATGGTGGAAAAGAGCATTTCCCCTCTCTTACACACCCACTCCATCCACCAGGCCCATCTTTGCTCTGCTTTCTCTGCTCCCTGTGCTGGTCCCACACAGTTAGTGGGTGACTCCCCAGCTCCAGAAGCTTTCCCACCCTGCTATGGTGCCTTTCAATGCTGCCTCATCCATGTGGGGGCTTTATGCACCTTTTATGAGCTGAGCAATCATCTGGATTTTGGATGCACCATTAATACATGCACTAATCCTGTCTTGTCATTTCCAGGTTCTGCTGGAACTCTAACAGACCCACCAGCAGAGGGATGGACATGTCCAAAAGCAAATATCTTGATCACTGGAGGGAATATACTACTGCCCCTTTTTTTTTCTTTTTTTAGGAAAACATTAACTAACACTGTCTAAATGATTTGGGAAAGATTTGCAGTCTGCTCCTCCTGGGCTCACACTTTGCACAAAGACAAGGAATGTGAAATTTTTTCATTGCCTGTTTTCAGTGATAAACAGTGAAAAGTAGGGACAGAAGGCACAGGCAGAGTGGAATATTTACTTTCCCAGACACAGACAGAACTCCCAAGTGAAACACACAACGCTCTAAAATTATTTTAGAAAGCTCCCTTATCTCTTGTCCTCTGTCATTGTACTGAAAGCACTGACAGCTTTAATAATTTTGGACAAACCTTATCTTTTCCTCCACACTCCTTTTCCCATGTGCTCCCTGAGGAGCAGTCAGGCGAGTTCTGGGGAACTTTTATGAAAACTTCATTAAATCAGCCAAGTGTTTGTGATGACCACTTCACTAAGCAGCTTGGGCCTTGGAGTGTCTGAGCAGACACTGGGGCTGGAGGACTCTGCCTGAGGCTGTCTCAGGACCCTCTAGTACTTCAGTGACTTTTACTGGCAAGATGTGTGGAACATAACTTCTTCTTTAGACACCAAATTGTTCATGCAACATATACACCAAGTGTGTTTCTTTCAATCAGTTTGGTTTTTTTTTGGATAGTATGTGTACAGCAGTTGAACACAACTGGAGCTTTTAGAGAGGTCTGGCAGTGCTGTAAGAACTGGGGCTCTGTGATGCATTCTTGGGAAGAGGCCATTTAACCTGCCTGAATTGCTGAGGCTGCTTCACCTCTTCTCCCCAGAAATTCCATGCCAGACCTTGGAAGTGCTACTTGGTAGAACTGCCTGCTATAAAATTCATACATTTCTGTGGAGAGCTTCCCTTTAGGGAAGTACAGGCCTCTGTGCAACAGCAGCATTTGAGAGAAAGGAAATACATTTAACATGTGCACTTTCCTCTCATATTGGTCCATACTACTTCCACAGGTTACATATGCCTTAATAGCAAAACTAAAAAACAAATCAAAAAGATAAAAGTGAGCACCTGTGAATTTTCCCAACTGAAAACTACTTCAAAGACCAAGAGCAATTTTCAAGAGACCTTAAGACTATCTAAAGACACTTCTAGTGGAAATGTTGAGCTTTTTAATCCTCAAGACCAGTTTGAAATAAAGAAACATGGCCAAAAGACAGACTTTACCCTAATTTTGAAGCCTGAAAATTCTGTAGACTTCATGTGAATACATGTAAGACAAAACTTGGTCAGCTCCCAATTGAGATGTAGAAAAAGTTTGCATGTCTTGAGTCATGATCATACACAGAATTCTGTCTGCATGTGCACTTTGAAAAGTAATTTTTGTGCTCTCATTCAGATTCATATTGCAAGTCTGGCAAGAAAAGGAACTTCTCACTCTTCATTTTGTTTCTCCAGGGTCTAGCTAGTCTGGAATTCTTTAACAGTCAGGTATCTTGAGATTAATTAGGAAGAGAAAACACCCTTCCACACTGAATCCAAAACAGAAACACAAACACAAAATCCTCCTTCTAAAAAAATATAATTTGAAGCACAGTAACGTTCTCTACACAATCAGCCAATTGGAACCAGTGGAATTCTTTCCTCTCCATTTGCTGGGAGTCTCCACATTCCCAGGCAGGCAGGCAGACAACAGACTTGGCTGTCTCAGAAATAAGCGCTGTGCACTCGAGCCTCAATGTTCCCCTTTTTCCAACCTGCTGTCAAATTTCAGACCACAAACTAAATGGAAATCTCTCAGTATAGCAGGTCCTTTGAGAAGAATGGGCAGTAAAAAATATTTATGTATTCCTCAACAAAAGAAAAAAATTGGTGCTGTCTCACATTTTTTTCCCCCCAGACAAAATATAAAACAAAGTCTAAGTCTACACAAGTGGGAGGGCCAACAGAAATCTGTGTTAGCAGGCAATATGAAACAAAAGACACTGTTGATAAGTGGGGCACTATACCCTCCTAAATACACAACTGATTCAGATCCTTGGACATCTTCAATTAAATAAATATTTAGAAAACAATGGCCTCACTATTAGCATCATAATAGCAATTGCAATACACTTTATAGAGAAAATGATTGCATTTACAATAAACCCCAGAAATTTGTGTAGGTAAAGAGAGCTGGAAAGGTAAGCACATGATTTCTTGTTTTTCCCTCTCCAACTCAGAATGGAAATGGGGATTAGAAGGCAAAAATACCTAGAAAGGGGACATGGAAAAGGGAAAAGTTCCTCTGTTTGATAGGTAGATCTTTACAGTAAACAAAATGATTCCACTGTACCCAGAGGTCACCTCCATGTTCTTTGCCTTTTCTCACAAAAGTACAAAAATATTAAAAATGCAAATATAAACAAAAAAGAATTTCCAATTCTAAGTATGCTTTACAATCCCTGGAGTTGAATAGATGGTGAGAAGGCTGAGCATACAAAAGCTTTTAAAATTACCCTACATTTACACATGCATACAGCATTGTGTGTTTGAAGTATCCAAAGGAACTCTAGGTTAAAAATAAAACATAAGGAATTTAAATTTTCATGCTTCATGAGCCTAAAACTTGTACTAATTGCTGTGGTTAGGAAGAAAGTAGACCCAGGAGGCACTAACTGGATTTAATCCATTACACAGTTTTACAGACCTTTTCTCTCTGAGGTGTCTGGCACTGGACAAACTGTAAGAATATATAAACCAAGAGTCTGCTGCAATGTAAGGTTTATATTCCTATAAAAAAATGAGTCTGAAACTATCTTGATACTTGACTTGTTCCTATCAACTACTCATCTGTGTTCAAATGAAAGAAAACTGTTTAGCACTGCATTTTAATAGAAAATTATATCTGTGGACATACAAACATCATAGAACCACCACAAGTTATGTAACATCTGACATCTGCTTCAAGCCCATCATAAGCACATAGGAAAGGAATAATAATAATAATAATAATAATAATAATAATAATAATAATAATAGTGCATAAACCCTGAAGCAAACTGAGAAGCCACAAATCTTTAGGACAATTGAGGTCTCTCAAAGAAAGATTCTGAAATGTTTCAAAAATATTTCTGTTCAATTAGATCAGGATGGAATTTTTTGGTTGGTAAATAACTCACCCAAAGTGTTTCTCTAGTGAAGTGAAACCAAAAAAATGCACACTGATCTGAAAACCACATTAAATTAGAGCTATTGTGTCATGAATAAAGCATATTCAAATGAAAATGTACAACAAGGGGAAATATAGATTACAAGAAAGGAAGAAATATTTTGCTAATTTTTAGGTTGCCACTTTTCGCCAATTCCCCTCAAGGAGCTCCTTGTCTGCAGGTCTTTTTTTCCATACAAATCCCTACAAAGTCATTTTTTCCAGCCATCTCCTTAACATCTCTTCACAGCATTGCTACAGCACAGCTGATGCTTCTGCTGAAGTCTTGGGGTAAGATCCAGGACCCTGAAGTCCACAAGCATTTCAACAAACAACTTACTGTGGTCCAGATTTCAGCTCTTACAGAGACAGCTCTGCTGCACTTGGAAGAGCTTTTATTTACTCAATCCATACTTTTATTAGTTTTTACTTTTCCCAAGTCCTCCAAAGGTCAGTTAACGCTACCAGAATTATTTTACTTCTATTAGGCACATCCTTTATTAGACAAGAGAGATGAAAACATCCTCAGAGAGGCCATCCTAAATAAGACTCCAAGAGCCCTGAAATGCATGCTGTTTATTGTCACTTAGCAAAAAAAAGACAGCAGGAAGATGAAACTTAAGTCTTGAAAATAAGAATGATATCTTTTACATCTCCTCCTCCTCCATTCTGTACTTTTTTTTTCTGGAAGAACAAATATTGTAGAATTCAAATATTCTAATTTCTAGAATACAAATATTCTAATATAACCTAAAATTCCAGGATCCAGATGAGTGAATCCCTGTGTAGCTAACACACAACTCTCTACATGTAAACCCTCATCAGAAAACACAAGGATAGCTGTGAGAAACCTGCTGCTGCAAAAGTTACCAGCAAGGAACATTTTACACCTGAGCTGCAAACATTACAAGGACAGAAATAAAAATTAAAATGCTAACAAATCTTCAACAATAGTGATAAGAAAACAAGCCTATAATTATTTCTGCCACTCAAAATGCATTTTTAATACACTTCTATGTGGTAAGCTCCATCAATTGTTATTTAGAATATGAAAAATAAACAAAATTATCTCTTAATCTGATATTACATACAAGGACTTTGTATGTAAAGACTTTGAGAAGGTTGGACTCGTTCAGAACCTCTGACTTCTCATCATTTTACCAGACTTTAACTCCCAAATTCTCACCTCACCTGCTTCAACTCCAGACCTAAGCCCTGAGCAAAAACAAGTCAAAGAAACTTAGACAAGAATTTAATGATACAATATTTTAAATATTTAAAAGTAATTTGAATAAGCACTAGTCATCTTAATAGAACAATTTATAAATGCTCACCAGGAGCAGACACTCTCTCATGATAAATTCTTCTATTAGAATTCAGTAATGAGTTAATTTTTAATAAGGCAAAGATCTTGTTAGCATTAAAGGTGACTTCCCCTTTCTTTGCATATTAAAAAAAACAGGCCAAAGTGTTCAAAGTGGTTAACCTCTAGGTGCTATGTATAAAGAATGATGAATTTTCACAAATTCTAAAGCATGGCTGGCATATCAAGAAAAGAAAGGAAATATATCATTTAATGGGGCAAATTGGGTTCAACTCTGCATAATAAGTCACCTTAGAAATTTATTTCAGCTGAGAAAAAAATCTTAGTTTTTGTATTAAGTTCAAAACACAGTTGTTTTTTAAGGCTTTTTCAGAACTGTAGTTTAGTATTTTATAATTTTTGAAATATTTTTAATAGACTAGGTTTTAAAGGTTTCATAAATATATTGCTGTATGATCACATTATCATGCATTTGTATTACTGATTTTTCCTCATGGCCTAAATTATTGTTTATAATGTTTATGTTGGTATGACAATACAAAAATAATATTTTCTTTCAATGTTTTAGTCTACCTTTCCTAAATAGTGCTAATTAAGAAACCCAAAGTCATAAATTAATGAAAATCTAGATAAATTAAGGATTTTTGCTGAAAACAGAGAGGAAATGCTCTCTCTACACAATGGGGAAGATTAAAGTATTTTAGTGTGTGGCAAGAACCAGAAGAAGTAGGAATGACACAAGGATGGTTGATTTTTGACACTTTGTAGCACAGCTTGCTATATATTTCAAAAACATTCCCTCTGAATGGAGGAATTATTCCATGAACATAAATTGATAGAAGTACACTCAAGTAGAGTAATATAAAACAAGCAATCCAGACTGAAATATTTTAGAAATATGCACTGATTCTTATTTCCTATTATTTGAGGAAAAAATAGGGATGCAGAGAGAGCAGAGCTTGTCTCAGTTTAGAGACAAGTTTAGGACAAAAACACTCTGGAATGAGTATTTCCTCTAAAAAAAAAAAGGGTTCCAACAATCCTTTTCCATCAATAAGAACTGAATACTAGAGGATGAAAGTGAAAGAAACCCAGCTGTTTATTGACCAACAGAGTGCCCACAGGGCACAGTAGAAGTTAAATAAATGCTAGATATTGGGCTGTCAGACCTTACTCCCCCAGGCACACTGGAACAAAACTAAAAAAAAAAAGGGAAAGAAAAAAAAACAAAAAAGTTTTGCACATGGAGGGGAGAAAACGACGCAAGTTTCCAGGGAAAACAAATGAACAAACAACAAGAAAGAAAAAGCCCAGCAGATTGAAGCAGCAGTTGAGGCAAACAGAAGTGACCCTGGCGGCTCTCTGGCGTTGGTCCCCTCTTCACAGAAGATGCAGCAGTTGGATTTTCTCTGGCTGGCTCGGGTTTTTGTGCAATGTGGAGCTGCCCCTCACCTTTCCCACGGGTCTCTGATCTCAGACCAAAACCAAACTGTCCTGTTCACTTTGAAAAGCCACAGAAGGATTGCTGCTGCAGCCTCTCCAAGGCCAGGGAAGGGGAAAAAAAGCCTTCCTGCCTAAGCTAACAAGAAACCAAGCTAGCCAAGGAAAAAAAACCCAGACCAAACAGTACCTGGACACCTGGGGGTGTGGGGGGCTTTGAAAAAGCCTGACCAAGAGCCCCCAAGGCTCTCCCCTCCCTCCAGACCCACCTTAAAACTACAGAAACCATTTTTGGGCAAACCAGATGATCAGGGAATAGACTAATCATCATAAAATCACCCCAAGACAGAGCTTTAAAGCATTTTCATGAGGCCTTCATTTAGAAGAGAGTAAAATATCACAGGGAGAACTTTGGGACGTCAAATTTTAGAGGTGTACAGGTACAGAATTTATTAGCCTATATATAAATAACTCAACAAGAATTCACATATACTATTAAATACCTTTTAAATTATACATATGTGCATACATAGTGTGTGCATACAGAGAGTGGAGGCTTTCTGACCTTTGTCACATTGTTATATACACTTAGATTTTTAGCAAATATACACAATTAAGCTAAGCCTCAAGGAAAAAAGCATCACAAATCGAACTGACATTGGCAGAATAATAAAATCTCTACTTTCTATTTTGAGCTTTTTTCCTTTCAAAAACCATCACAGATACTACTGAAAATCTAGGGGCTGTACTTGAGCACACACCGTTCTCAGTCTGAAGAAATAAAAATAGGGGAAAAGCAGGAAGCAAGGACACACACACCAAATGGGTTTTATAAACTTCCTAGGATTTCATTTTCTAAGTTGATTTTAAATTAAATTGCCATGTGGGGAATGTTGCCCCAGGTTCCTTGGCTGACAATTGCAGGGGTTTAGCACTCCTGTCATCCAGGAGGGAATGTGACCTCAGGCTCCAGCCCAAATGGGCTCTGTTCTGCAGATGCACACAGAAGCCCTTGTACCAAACAACTGACTTTTTACAGACATGCTGTTGCTCCCGGATGTAATTACACTTCTGCCAGATTCACAGTTTCATCATTTTCATGATAAAGAAAAATGCTGAATCAGTGTTTCTAAGTGGAGGAGTGATAGGTCTAAGTGGTTTTATTTATTATGAATGGCTAAATTTATTGGGGTTTCTTGTTTGTTTTTTATACGTATTATTGTCTCCATTTTTTTTGTAAATTCTGTGGTGCTGTTCGTGCTTTTACAGTCAATCCTGTGACTTACATGGCATTTTACTGCCTCCAGACTTATTTTTCACAGCATTTGGGCTTTTCCTCCTGGTAAGTTATGAGAAAAATCTTTAGAGAAGTATAGAGTTATTTAATGATGCTTCCTAGATATGATTTAATGGTGCTTCCTAAAATATATGTCATTGATATTGTCTACGTTCACCATTATAGTATGTTTAAACTTTCATTAATATTTATTAAATTAAAAAAAACAAAAGTGTAAACCAAATAGGTAACATACATGGCCATACAAGCTTTGTGGCCTTTTTCCTACCAGTCTCTCAACCCATTACTTAGATCTCAATAAAACTAAGCTTTGCTTTGTAAATGTAATGTTAGTGTATACATAATAAATTAACCTGAGGAATTTATCTGGATGTGAGAGCTAACGCTTTCAAAATTCATTTCATGCAAAAGAAAAATCCTTTGCAAATGTGAATGGGACACAGCAACCTTACTCATGTCAGGAAACAATGGCATGAGCATTAAATTAATGCATTGCACTTGCTGAATTCTGACTTGTTAAACTGCCCTGTTTCATTTGAAGGCAGTCGAGCAAGGAGAGATGAGAGCAGCTCAGGAACTGGTCTGGTAAGTAAATACAGAAAACCCCTGCCCTTCTAAAAGGCATTGAGAAAATGCTTGTGGTTCCCACCACAGAGCTTGTGGAGCTAAACCCAAAGTCTCATCTGTTAGTCTGGTCAAC
>VZTZ01025918.1:0-106007 GCA_013400955.1 Drymodes brunneopygia | reverse complement strand
CTGCTGCTCTGGGAGAGGAGTCCTTCCCCTGTGAGACCGTGGGGTCCCTCCCAGGGGAGACAGTTCTCCACGAACTTCTCCAGCAGGGATCCACTCTCACAAGCAGCAGTTCTCCCAAAAGTGCTGTGATGTGAATTCCCCCCACAGGCAAACATTCCTTCCAAAACTGCTGTGGCATGGGTCACTCTTCCATGGGGTGCAGTCCCCCAAGGACAGGCTGCTCCAGGTCTTCCACTGGATCACAGGTTACGAATGGATGTGGGAGTTTAGATAAGCCCTTGCCTTTTGCCCAGGCTCCAGCAGCAGGCAGTATCTTTGTTGAGGTGGCCAGCACCCCAAAACCCACTCTCGTTTGTAAGTTCTCTAATAATGGCTGATTCTGTCTATTATAGAATGAATTATTTATTTAATAGAAAAAAAAAAATCTAACAGTCATAAGACTCAAAACAAACTCATACTACACAGGAATAAATAAGGACAAAAAGAGAAACTACTAGTAGGTACATACAGCGTGAGGTTAAAGATTCCTATTAATGTTACAGCAAGCGAAGAAGTAACATAATTTAGGATTCAATGTATCTTACCATCCAATTGCTGATGGGCACATGGAGATCCTTTCCCTCAATCCCCAGAGAAGTAACCATGAAACCTGCGCCCAGTCTTTGGGGAGAAGCTTCAAACACTTTCAGGGTGTGAGAAGCTTCTGCCTCTGTGATAATTTGTGTGTCTTTTATAGTTTGTAAAACAGTGTCTCTTAGGCAAAAATACTTATTTTATCTCTTCCCACATCTGCTCTCCAGAATAAGGTGTTGATTCTCAGCTGAGGCCTGAGCCCTTTTGGTGGCAGAGATGATCCCTGCTGGGCCTTTTAGCTCCTGGGTTATCCCTTTATGCACCAACTGTCTGTGGTAGAGAGGAGGGGGGAGGGCAGATGTCCTGCCACCAGCAAAAACCAGGCTCTGCAAAAGTAACACACATAGCGAAGAAAAAAAATCTTATTTTTATCTCATCTTTCTTTGAATAATGAGATATTTGCAAATTATCAGGGAAGAGAAGCTCTTGTTTGCTTATCCCATACCCTGTTACTCTTCCACTTCAGTGTTTTACACCAGGTTTCAAATTGATAAAAAATGAAATTCAATGATGAGAAAGCACAAAGCAAGAACAAATGTTTGAACAAAGTGATAAATGCTGGAGGAATAGAAATATGGACATTTAAATGTACGTCAAGCTCTCCATCCCTGCTATACAGCATAAATAACATGGGAGGATGTGGCTTCACTACTTGAGAAGACATACATCAAAATATTTTGACACATTCAATAAGCTGCTGAACACGACTAAAATGCTAAAGAAATAGATGAGCTGTAAGGAGGAAATATGCCAACATGTCAGGAGAGATGAACTGGATTATGTAAGAAAGGGACAGCCCCTTGTTTCTCTTTTGTTTCTGGGAAGAAGCAGCAGAACCAGTACAGATGTGAGATAATGGAAGTTTAATTTCACAAACCAAACTCCTTGTCTAAAGCAGGACAGAGATGCTCCTTCCTACTATCAAGAAAACCATAAGAGTGCTGGAGAAAATGTATTTTTCTTCTAAAGGACTAAGTGGTGCATCTATTGGGCCAGATGTAGGAATCTGCATACACACTACACTTTTTTTATAAATACTCATTTACACATTTATTGAAGGTATCATCTTCCAGAAGGATAAATACTAGCATCGCTTTTATCCTGTTTTCCTCTCAAAGCACTAGTTTCTAAATATATAAATACACACTTATAAAAAAAAGAAACTTAAAGCAGAGCTGCCTTACTAAAGTAGAGTTTGATTTACCTGTTCTGCTTCAAATGTCATTACTATTCCTTTTGTAACATCAACTATCATACAGCACATTTTAGCTGTACTCATTTTTTATTTTTTTACCAGGTTAATGCCTTTCAGACGCCTTTAAAGACCTACATAACAATTTCTTTTAAAGACTGCCTCCTTTGATTTGAAGTGCTGTGAAGGAACTGCAGTTTGAGTTGTCAAGAAACAATACTGTTTCTTAGCAATTTGCAGAAAAATGTTTATCCCAACACAAAAAGCACACAGCTGTAACTCCTGTCTTCTGCCAGAAAGAGTGCTACATGAAGGTGTTTTCTTAGATGAAAGCAAGAGCAGCTGGATGAGAGAACAGGCAAAACGAAAGAAGAAAATAACAACCACAGTGAAAGATGAAATCTCTGCTGTGTTGACCTTGATGCAGGCCAGAGTGACTTCAGTGTGGTCAGATTTGCAGCCATCTGGCAAGGCTGAACCCTCAGTTCCTGGTGTCAGGAGTCAGGACAGCCAGGGAGCCAACACTGTGGTACTCTGGGTGTCACCTCCTTTCCTCTGTTTCTCTCCAACAAGCATCCTCTCTTGTTTCTCTTACATTGTCTTAATCCCAGGTCAGCTTTTGCTGGCATCTTCTCATCTGACACAAATCTATAACTTTCTAATCAAGGCTCCCATCTCTTCTAGGCCTCCTTTTCCAGCCAGTATTGCCTGCCTTGTCAATCAATTATACACTCAGTTCCCAACCAGGATCTCTGTTCCCAGCTTGCCTTCTCTGCCTGACCTTATTGGAGCCATCCATCTGGGCTCCACCCTTGCACCACTACTGCTCACCTGCTAAATTATTCCCAGATCCATGCTACTCCAAATCAATAATAGGAAACAATTCTAAGTCCCATTTGCATCAATGGAAATGCTTTTAAATTGCCTGGCTAAATCACAGCGGAGACTGGATAAATAGAGTTCCGAAGACAGCGTAGAAGTTAAAGGAGGAGAAAAAAGACCCTCTTTGAAATGAAGCTAGCCCCTGATAGTAATTTCTAATTAAATATAATCATCAGGAAATTGATTTGGGGGTAAATGTGAAAATATTGAAATGATCACTTTAGTGTAGAGTAACAAAAAAATGGCAAACAAGGCACTAGTTTGTGTCATGGGGAAAGAATGACTAATGTAGCAATATAATGCAAGGCACCCTTTATAAGCCTGAAATATCTAGGAAAACATGAACTAATGTGTTGCAGGAAGATACTGACTTACAGGACCAGAAATCTGGAGAATTTTTGAACAGTGAAGGATTCTGAACTGGAGAAGTGCTGCACAGTAAAAAAAGGCAGATGGTTATAAAGAAACGTACTGAATATGGAATGACAAGGATTGTCATAGGTTGAATACATTTTTAGTAAATCAGTAAAACACACCAATTAAAATCATATCATAAGAAATAATACTAAATAGAAAAATACATCATACAACACAAAAGAATTGATCACATATTTATAGAAGGAGTCGTTGCCGAATTTCTCCGCCCTCAAGCTGCCCCATGGCTACACAGACCATGTGCTGGCTGCTCTGAGAACATGCACAGCTTGTCATCTTCACTGATTAATGGAAATTACAGTGACAAATCCTGAACCAAACCTTACCTAAAGGTGACATGTAATCAATATATTTGCATTCCCTCACAAGCAAGGATGAGGAGGAATATGATACCCTGAACTTACACAAAAATAAATAATCTTGGCTATAAATATAAGAGCTATCCATCACTCCTACTTATTTGCCCTGTCAGCTGCCTGGCAGCAATTTTTCAAGCTGGAACCAGGCTCCTGTACATGGTGCACTGCCAGGATTGCAGGAAGAATGTGAATGGGTGTCAGGCTATAAATTGCTGCTCTAGTCCCATATGGTACATAATCCTCCTGCAAGGCCAAACAAGGAACCACTGGATTTCACGTGGTGGTTTTATGAGGCAACAGAATCAGCAACTTTAAAACAAGCAGTTCCTAGAGACCTGAAGTGAAGCAAACTCAGCAGAAGGGAGCTCTAATATAACTCACTGATTGCAGCCTGCCACTCAGTTCTGAGTTCATCTTTGCCCCAAAATTGCCACTAAAGCTGAAACAACCAACAGCAAGGACCTTTTTAGTACTGCTGCAACTTGAACCATAAAATTCATACAAAAAAAATTCACTACCCCACTCAGTATGACTAATGGAGCCACTGCATCTTCTTCTTGTAATAAGGGACAAAAATTGACATGAGGGACAATTGAAGATCAGGACTCCATGCTTGAAAAAACCTCGAGGCAAACATTCTTCCAAGCATCATCAGCAAGGAAGAGAGGATCTGTGCTTTCAGAGCTGGGTGAGCATCATCTGCAGCTCGTTGTTCACCCTGCTAGCAAGGCTGTGAGCAGCACTCACTGTGCCATCCCTCAGCTGTGGCACATCCATCTCCCACTAAGCCATATGGGAGAGACAATGGAGCATGAAGATCTCCGAGCCTGAAAGGGATTATGAGACTTGCAGATTGGATGCACTGCACTTTCTAAAAAATGTGTATTCCCACTTTTTAAAAAGAGACTTTTCGCCCAATAATCCCTGTCCCTGAGACAGAACATGAAACTGGAGAAAATGTTATATGCTTCTATACCAATTTAATGCACAAAGTTGCCTTAAAAATATAGGATACACAGGGCAGGGAAACAGACACATCTGATTACATCAGGAATTCCTTCCCTCACTCAATCCCCATCACCATAATTAAACACCACTGTACTCATTCAGCACTCAAACCTGCACTTCTAAAGCCATTCTTCATCCTGAACTGACAACAAATTTTTTACCCCTTGAGAGTAGCAATAAGTGATATAAAAATTGAGCACAGAACATCCCAGAGATATTAACTTGATAGTAACAAATGCCACCTGTCTGTGTGTCCCCAGCAACACCTGCAACTTCTGACACAGGTGCTCAGCCAGTTTCATTTCCACAGTCACAGCTGTGAGGGTATCCAGGTTATCTTTGGCAAGAGGGAACTTCTCAATCCATTTCTCAACTGTACACTAAAAGACCAGGATTTCTGTCCATTGATCTACTTCAGTTTCACAGGGAAATATTAAAAATGCTCGACTAAAAAAATGTCAAAACACATGCATCCCATTACAGTGGTGAGCAAGAACATCTCATTCCTTGTTTCCTGTCACTTGGGCAACACCTCCAACCTCACCCAAGGTTGCTAGGCAAAACCAAATATTTGGACAAAACTTGCAAATATAAAGTGCAAAGAGAAGCAAAAGCAAACTTAAATTTACTTTTCCACTGCATGAATTTTATGGCTATCACAGGACTGGACCATATCACAAGGTACAGATTTAACTGACTTCTAAAAATGCACTTCACTACTTTCTAGCAGAAAACCATTTTTAGTTGGTCACCATAAGAAGGGCATCATCAATACCTGGTCTGTAATTTTTTTGTTTTCAACTGAAAATATTCTTAATGCAGCAAGCTGAAACAGCATCCTGGAGCTGCTGCTGGCACAGATGTTCAATGGGAATCAGAATAATAAACGTGAGTAGGAACTCATGTGAGTGACTCCAAGCCTAAAATCAAGTGTTGCCCAACAATTGTGGTGGCTCTCAGCATTCCCCTGTGACTGAGGTGGTTTGAAGCACTGTAACAGATGTCTTTTCTTCATACAGGTAGTTAACCTGTAACTTCCCTTGGGAAGGACAATGTCTGGAGCTGCCTCTGTTAGAGCATGAGACAGTAACCAGCTGGAATGTCTGAGGGATTACTGGGTCCTCTCAACCTGAGACATATGGTGCATCACCCATTTGGCAACCTTACACATTTATACTTTCTCCCTCTAACATTTAAAATGTTCACAAGCTGGAATAAAGAATCTGTTGTCAAAACCAGGAAAAATAAAAGCAAATTTATAGTTTAGCAGGAGAACTGAAGGCCGTTGCTAGAACTGAAGCAACCATATATTTTTCTTGATTTCTGAAGTCTTATTTGAGAGCTGAATGATCTTGACAAATACCTAATGAAATATTTCGATGTATTTTCTTTATGCAGTATGTACATTTATTGGCTCTTACTTCTGAAGAGTGCATTAGATAGAGCTACATTTCTCAAATAATTAATCACCATTTTTGTCAGTCAGAGGTAGTTCAGTTCAGGTTTAAATGGTGATTACTTTCCCTAGACTGCTGCTCTTTTTGAATTATTTATAAGATTGAGGACATTTCTATTAAAAGATTTGATGTTTCCATGTAAATTTTCTAAACATGAAATAGGTTATTGATCATTGTTCAACACTCTTCAGTGACCAAATATAGCAGAGAAAAGCTATTACAAAAAGCAATGCTGTACTTGTCCTCTAATTCCAGGTAATAGACAGGCAGCATGATGGGAAACTGCTGAACTGCTGATGGCACTGAAGGATTCAAATACAATAAAACTGCTTTTACTGGATAGAAAGCTGCATTCCAAAACTATATTTTTCAAAAGACTGAGGAAACTGGAGATCTTGCATTACATGGGATATTAGGGGAAAAAAGCCCTTAAACAAACAGTTGGGGTTTTTTTTGCTTGGTTGTTTTTTGTTTTTTTTTTAATTTTTCTCAGGTGCTCTCAAATTCAGAATGTAATTTGATTTAGCAATGATACAGAGTAATATTTTTTAACACAAGGGGAAGAGCTCCAAGTGTTTCTTTGCTGCATACAAACCAGAAAAGGCAACTGAGAGCTCCAGCTTTCCTTTGTGCTGGCAGTTTCCACACATGCAGTGATCCTGCTTTCAGTGGGAAAAGCTTCTACATTTTTTTCACTCTTTTGGCCAGTACTTAATAATCTGCTTTTTCTTCAAGTCACTGAAATGTCCCTTAATTAAGCTAATTAAAAACCTGCCTAGCTGACACTAGGTATTAACACTACTGCTCCTGTAGAAACTGCCTATGCTAATTAGATATTAGATATTTGAAGCTGTGATGGACCATCCCCTCACACTAAATGAAAATACAAAGTGTGCCAGAGCTTGTTTGTGTACCTTCTGAGAGGTCTGCACAAACACAGGGGTTTGGACAGATGTGCACTGATGCAGTCTGGTGTTCACAGTGTGGGATTCAAAGAAAGATTTCAGGATCACTTCCAAACTAAACTTGCAGCTTATTACCTGATTTCTTTAGTGCCACTTAGATTTGTTTGCCTATTGATCCTGGTGGCTGGATCTGGGAAGAAGAGGAAGGGAAAACCACTTTCAGAAGAAATAGCACTGAATATCAAAGTCAATAAGGATTTCTAAAAATAAAACCCATCTTAAAAACTCACCTTTCCCCAAGAACCATTCTCTGTCTTAGCCATATTTCTATTTAAGTAGGTGCTTAATAAATATCTTCCTCTTGGGTTTTTGGCTGCAAAATCAACAACCTAATAAGGGCTGAGAATTTCATTTAAACATCTTTACCAGAATCCTTTATAGTTAATTTAAATTTCGCTTTAATACATTTTTAGGATAAGAGTTCTTTCTTTTTCCACCTGACATTGGTCTGATTTTTCTTTTGTCTATCCCCAAATCCACCATCAGGATGGCTTACAAGCAGATGAGTCCAACCAAGGTGATTCTCCTAATGAGTCATTGCTTCCACAGCTTCACTGGCAAGCAGTTATCTTTGTGCTGTAAAGCTTTATTCTTCCAAAAAGAATCATTATTCCTCAGTCTGAGCATGGAAATCAAGAAAATGTGCACCTTTAACAGGGAGGAAACAAGCACACATTTCTAGCTGAAGAGCCCTAAGTTCATCCTATGTTCAGATTGACAGCTCCTTATCAGAGTGTAATTATTTGGAGAATATAAAAATCCATCTGAACTAATGCAAGTCCTTCCACCACTGTTCCCCTTCACTTATTTACTCATGTTTGGGTTTATTTTTTTTTTATAACTGCCTCTATAAAACTAGTCAAAAAATAAGCATAAATATTTCCTTAATAATAACCCAAATAGCTTTGTTTTGGGTAACTGCCTTCACATAAAATTAGTCACAAAATAAATATAAATATTTCCTTAATAATAACCCAAATAGCTTGACAGTGCAGAACATAGTCCCAAACTCTTTCCTACTAGAAAATATTATTCAAGAACCTAAGTATCCATTTTTTGCACAAAAGATGGTGTCATTTAATGCAGAATGCTCAGAAGATTAAAATACCTTCCCTGCCATTTGGTCTGAAGAGAAGCACATCAAGATTCCTTTGCAGTGAGAAGTGCAAGTTTGGTATCAGGACACCTCCTATGGAAAATAAATCACACTTGTTTTCTTAAACCTTCCATCACTTGAAAACCTAAATCACTTTCCCATTGTCTACAAAGCTCAAACATTGTGTTTACCTGAAAGCAACATGTACTCTCATGACTTTTTTATATACAGTAATTTTATTATGGGGATTTATTTTCAAAGGAAATTGAACAAGGCAATTTAAAGGCTCTCAGAGGAATAATAAGCAGTAGTCAACCTTGGTGGATGAAGCAGTTATTTCCTATTTATTTTGCTGTTATGTGTTCACATCAGAAATATGTCTATAAATGATCAAGTAGGAAACAACCTCAATCTCCAGGATAAAATGACAAAAATCATTTGCACAGAGAGAACCACAGACCTACTAATAGGTTTTTGGTAAGGCAAAGTAGAGTTGAATATGCACAATTAAAGGAAGTGTCTATTTAAGAAATGGAAGAAAACAGCAGGACATCTGAAAAAAATAATGCCTATGTAGATGATGTTCAAAGGTGGGATATCTTAAATAATTATTAGGAAAAAAAAGTGAGAAAAAGATTATATCAAAAGAAGGCACAGAGAACACATTTGAAACGAAAAGTAAAAACTGAGAAAATTGATTTGCTCCTTAGAAGGGTGTCTGCAGCTGTAAATTTAGGAGGAACTATTTACAACTAGAATCATATCCATGCTCCCCCTTCAGAATTGGAGAAATGCAAGGACCAGGGTGCAAAAAAAGCCAAGTTACTGAAACAAAGTACTAGTTAGTGAATACAATGAAATAATACAATAAAGGAAAACTGTGGAAATAATGAAAAACATCACTAACAAGATTCAAAAACAAGTTGTGCATTCCTTTAGTGTTAAGGTGGGGAAAACAAAACTTAACAATGTCATATGAGAAGATACAAACCTAAACCAAAGGTCTGCATTTGGCACACAAGAGCAAACAGCACTATATATTGTAGGTTTCCTAGGGGAAAAAGGGATAGAAAAAGATATGTTACTGATGTCAAAAGGAACTGAAGAAAAAAGAAAGGATTTCTTTTTTGGTAGGTGTCAAGAGAAATGCAGAATTTTAAAATTAATCAACCATTGCTAAGGGCTAAACTTCAGAGGTATTGCACGTGGACCAGGAAAGATGGCACTGAAGGATTGACACCCTCAGAAAAAGAAATACAAATGTGCAAATGAGGAGGTCAGATCAGTAAATTTGATGTGTTTTACTGAATCTGTTTTTAGATATAAGTGGGCAGAAATATGATTTCATGCTTTGGGCAGTGGAGAAGCTATTATCTAAACCAACAAGAATGGCAGCAAACCCTCCAATATTGCATGTATTTATTACAGCAGTTGCTAAGGAAATACATAGAAATGTTGAACTGGACTTACACACCACTAAAAAAAACAAACACATCAAATTGGAGTAAAGTATTTATTCCACCATCTATTCTATACAAAGCAAAAGTTATGAAAATTTCAAGAGGCTTTCAAGAAGAAAGAAGGGCAAAAGGATTGTTAATTAAAACCAGCAGGAGATGATCTCCTCATTCTCTGAATCTCCTTTTACCTTCCTTAAAAAGTAGCCAAACATCTAGAGACCCAAAGATCTGGAGTGAAATCAAAGAGGCCACAGCAGTTTGTTCATGTCTCTGCTATAAGCCCTTTCAGGTATATTCCACTTGTCCTTTTTGACAGATTTACCAAAAAATAAATAGAATGGAAAAATTATTCTTTGTGATACATTCAGTTAACTTTCCACGACTTCAAAAAGGCTCTCAGGACCATTTTAATTCTGAAGCACATAAATAGGTGCTTCCACAAAATCCACTATTCAGTGCTCCTTCAATCTTATGCTTTCAGAGGATAACACAAAAGAGAAGTCAGTGAAAATTATGTAAAGTGGTCCATCAAGATGGAAGGAACTGTGAAGGCTCTGGGTGATTTCAGGTTCTGCTTAAAGAAAGGCAAAACAACACCAAGAGTACATTTTTGAATTTTTGTTTTCCAGTGTAACAGCCCATTTTCCCCTTATTTCTATTTTCAATTATTCCAAAAGAGTTTGCTCAGTTATTGCAAACACTGCAACTTTTAGTGTGTTATTGATGTAGAGAGTTGGTGGAAAAGCAACTGAAGCTCTGCTGAAATAACTCAAAGCTCATGCCACATGCTCAGGGCATACCATGGCTATTTTCTTACCAAAGACCAGGGCAAGGGACATTAAAAAGTTTTTTGGGGTTTTTGCTAAGTCTCCATGTTTTACATGTCACAGCTCGAGCCTATGTGGAGCTGCAACACAAATTGTGTGTTTATTTGTAGGAACTCAGTGGAGCTCCCAATAACCCCTTGCTTAAACCCAATGCTACTTCTGTAGAAGTATAGATTTCATCAGAAAAAGTTACATGAAGAAAGCTTAATATTTCTTTCTACTTCTTGATTTTCTGTTTTGTTTTTTCTGTGCTACAGTGCCCCAAGAATGTAATTAATTGTAGAATATGGTCAGGTAGTTGCAAGCTGTTCAGAGCACTTTAGGAAGTTGCTGCCCTCAACAGCTCATTCTGTGCAGACCTGTCATCCACTGCAAGGTAAAATGAAATTATTTTACATATGTTTCTTTCAAAGAGGGACTTCTGGATGCATCCTCTGTAGCTACAATCTGAAAGTACAAAATATTTCCTCAGTTTTCCAGTCTTTAAGCACAACACATTCCATATGGAGACATAAGCACATCCTTACAATATTATTAACACTCAGCCAAATCCTATAATAATTATTTGCTCCCACAGAAGTCGTGGCAGGCACAAAGGCCAAACCACTTCATTCATGTAGAACAAGGGCTGTGTTTCTGCCAGGAACATCACCCCCCCTGCCCTCTCTGCTGGTCAAAGTGGCAGCTGTGGAAGAACCAGAGACCTGCCTGCTGAGGAGTGACTTCCCATTCGTGTGACTGAAAGGTTTCCTGAGCTGCTTCTCTCCCACAGAAGCATCCACTTCAGCCTAACACAGTAGGACTGCAACAGAAAGCATATTCACAATTCCATGGTTATCCAGGATTTGTGAGTCCCCCCTTCTCTGAGCAAGCAATGTTACTGTTGCAGAACTCCTGCTTGATTACATACTGCATTTGATCTAAGAAACTAAACACTGATTGCAAATTAAACATTTGATCTGGGAAATTAAACATCCAGCTACTCACTCAACTGGCTCTTTTGGAAATGCTTTAAGAGGACGGCCCAATGGAGACAGGAGGAGGAAGGCGTTAAGAGACACAAAATTGAGAGGAGAAAGAAACACTGTGTGAAGAGCACTTTTTCAAGAAATAGTGCTTTTTTTGTCCCCTCTCATGTTGCTAGAGAAAAAATTCCCTGAAAAGAAAAGACATAGGCTGATAATGCCTATGGAATTGGTAAGGCCCAGCAGGGTCTGCTGCAGGAACTCCAGACTTCCACCCAAACCTGGCACAGATCTGTTTCTGGATAAACAGAAAATCTCTGCTTCCCTCTCCTGCATCCATTTCTGAGTAGAACTCAAGAATTATTAATGGTGATACCTTAAAATAAAACATGACACTCCTCTAAAGCACATCTGACAAGTCTAAAACCATCCAAGTCTCTCCTGGCTGAGGAAGGCAGCTTTTGGACAGCCATCTAAGAGATCTTTACCACAATCCTTGTCCTGCACAGGCAAGAACTTAATACTCTGTGTTAATGTTTGAGCTGAAGTGATATTAAACTGAGATTAATTTTGAGGTATTTAATATGTATGAATAAAACAGCAAGGAAATCAAGTTCAAAAAATACATACAATTTACTGGGTTTGACTCTGGCTTCACTTAACATTGTAGCAGTTACTGCAATCAAATTATTTTTTGTTTACTCCAGAGAATCCTGTTCCCTGTTATCCTGGATTCCAGCCACTCCAAATCTGATGAACGAGGGGGAATATTTTGGTGAGAGGTTTTACTTTAACTCCTATTTTTTTTCCCCTGCTCCAAATGCTATTTCCAAAGGCTCCTGTCCAAGTTGCTAGAAGATGCTGTAGTTTTCAGTGTTACTAGATTTGGCCCATAACTCATACAAACCTATCTAACATTCTGTTTCCAGGACAAGCTTTCAAGTAAGACAGGTGTGGGAGCATCCTTCAGTGACATGTGCTCTCAAGGGCATTAATGAAATTAAATAGTAAACCAGGTCTATTTGAAAGATGAAATAGGAGTTTTGATGACACATGATTAAAAAATAAAATGTAAATTTATTTGTCTTTCTGCTGAGGGAAAATAGTTAAAATGCATAAAATTCTATTAAAAAGTAACATTTTTTAGAGATGCACTTGTTTTCTTGTGGGGTTTTTTTTGTTGTTGGTTCGGGGGTTTTTTGTGAGAAGGATGGATGAAAGCTGCTCAGCTCTTATCTCTGTTGAGTTCTGGTGAAGACTTTCCAAGCAATGGAAAATAATTCAACTCCACATTTTCCAGGCAATGTGAAAGAAAAGGCTGTTTGTGCTTGCTCTCTGTTAAGAATGTCTCCCATTGCCACTAAATGAGGTGTCAGTGTATCCAAAGCTCCCATTTCTGTCTGGAGCTCATTGAGGACAGTGCTGAACACAGAGTGCCCATCCCAGAACATCCCTTTCCACAGACATTACACATGGATTCAGACTCAGTCTTATCTCAGTGTCTCCTTCAGCCAAAAGTTTTGTGCACACACTTGGTGAACCTGTTCATCTTGGATCTCAAATTCTTTCAACAGTCTGGCCAAACCTTTGTCCAAGTTATTCACCACAGAAACTTACAGACCTGCCTGACACAACAGGATTTTCTATCATTTCTGTCTTGCTGTTCCCTCCCTGTGTTCCAAAGCTTCTGACCCCAATTACTGCTGCTGTTTTTGCAGCTTCACTGTGGATTCAGAGAGAATCAGGATGTCAGCAAACAACAAAAACCCATGTGACACAGCCCTCAAAGTTAGTTTTGCACTGTGATCACTCATCCCCTGACCACTGCAAACCTCCTTCCTCCTCCTGTTAGGGAAACTGTGGTCAGGAAAACAAGAGTCCACACCATAACTTTTCTTAGAGTCTACCCCCCTCTCTTTGAAAAGTCTGTTAAATTTTTTTTATAATAGGATACAGAAGAAGCTCTTTACATTTAAAGCCTGCTGATTTAAAGGTAGAAACACAAAGCACGAACCAGTACTGATTTTAAAAAGATGCTAAAAACTTCCTTTCAAAGGAAATTAAATTCCATTTACAGTGAAAATCACAAAACCATAATATTTTTACTTTTTCTCAGGCCCCACATACATCAATGTTTTTTACTTCGCCTACATGACTGAAAAATACTGGAATGCTGGGGCAGGAAATTCAAGATTAAGCCAACTAAGCTCAGACTTGTCCTTCAAACATCATTTTAGGTTGTGCTTTAGTTCTGATGGGATTCTTACCTAAATCAGGACTGCAGAATGGGATCTGAAATGGAGCTCAGTGATTGATAATTAATGCAGTGGAGATCAGAGAGAAGAAAGTTCTCCAGCAAACATTATTGTTCCACTTCCTTACAGTTACCACCTTACTCAAGAATTCAGTGCTATTTTTGCTAACTGGGTTTTCTACTGTTAATGGGTTTGTGTAAGAAATTGAAGATCATTGATTACAGTGCCTCACTGATTGCCCCAGTGAGAGAAAGCAAACCTCTCCAAGTGCCAAAGTCCTGGAACTGAATGTACCTCTGGATCTAATGGAGTGAGGTAGGAATTGATCCAGCTCTTTGCAACACCTGCCTCCCAGTCCAGTTGATGAAGTCCACAAAAAAGAGGAGACTTAAGAAATCTCTCATCCTCCCCTCTCCCTCAAAAATTGAATGCCACAAAGGGGGCTTGGAGCCCAAAGTTTACACTATGCTCGCTGCTCACAACTACACTAACAGCCAAGGTAGGAGAGAAATTATGTAATAAAGAATGTTAGCGCTTAGCAAAATTTGGCTATAAAACCTTGCCTCCCACTAAAGTGAGAAATTTTGGCCTCTGAGACACTAAACCAACCAATCCATTGCATCAACTCAGCTGTGCACAAAGCTGTGAAACTGAAGTTTTAAGAGTTCAAAACAAAATACTGAAGTCTCCTCTCAGTGAGGCACAAGAAATTTTTCTCCTCGTATTAAAATCCTCCAGTACTTTCTCATAAAGGTTTCATAAGATATGATTATTTGTTCACACAGAGTAGACTGTAAATTAGTATTCCAGTAATACTTTCAAATTAAAATGGATTATCTTTGATTTCTGTAGTTAAAGTATTCATTAAATGCCATTTTACCAACTAGAAATTAGAAGCAATTATGCATAAGCAAGTAGTCGCAGAGTAGGGACATTTCTCCATTTAAAACAGACAGAATTATTTACTGTTGGAACAAGGCAACCTCTTCCTGTGCTCTAGGAATGTCCCTGGCACCTCTAGCAAATACAACAGCTATTGTAATTCTTTCAGCTCATTATCTCCCATGAAGGAAGTTCCAGCACACTCTAGGAGTTAGACTAGACAACACAACAAAAAGCTAAGACTCAGCCTTGAGAAGTCCATAAACCCTTGTCTAACTTTATTTTTATTAGCAGAGCCCCTGATGTCAATGTGGGGGTTGACATCAATGGACATTGAGTTTTAAACCAACTCCTGTGGTTAGCTAGGCATGTCTTAAAGTACTGTGTTCAGAGGCCACACTATGCCAAGGGTGCATCTGAAGGAGGGTTATAATATGTGTGTGTGTGCATCTCTGTAGTCATAAAGAAGGGAAATAATTTGCAGTCAATAAATGCAGTGAGTGAATAATAATAGTAATAATAGTAATAATAGTAATAATAGTAATAATAGTAATAATAGTAATAATAGTAATAATAGTAATAATAGTAATAATAGTAATAATAATAATAGTAAACCATTTCTGCACACAAGATCTGGATCAGTTCCTGGAATCCTTAGACTCCAGAGTTTCCCACATTCCCAGGAACTGGTGGCCACAGTCACCAGCTACAGAACCAAAAGCTGAGCCAGCGTTGCCTCATATGGAGCAGGCTTATTGCACATTTCTTGGATCCAATTTAGAACTGGTCTTAACAACCACCACAATTATTTTAATGTCTCATACTCCAAAGTTTACAGATGTACCACACACAGAACCCCAGGGTCCAAGGCTCTGAAGCCAAGGGAATTATAATGGCTAGATTGCTTCAGATTTCTTCTGAAACTGTCAAAAGAGCAGCAGTGTTACCTTCAGTTTGCTGCTCCCTTTAACTGCTCTGCACTGCCACTTAAGTCTTACATTTACAATTTAATAAATAACAAAATACACACAATACTAAGTGGATTTCTGTAAAGATACTGATTTTATTATGGTGAAATACTAAGATGCCAGCCTGCTATGTTAATCAATATGGTTGCCTTGGTTGCACAAAGATAATTAAATTTTAATTGAAATTCACTAAGAGTAAGATTACCTATAAATATTTCAACAAAGAGGATAAAAAGAGAATGTTAATATTTTATTTATCATGGATAACACTTTTAAAACACCTTACAAAAGCCAAAACAAACAGAAAGAAATGAAAATTGAATATAACTTTTTTAAGGAATAAACCAAATGTATGAATATAAATTCTTTACCTAGATATTCTGTTTTTACTTCATGCTCAGCAAGAATTTTTTGTTTATCACTACAGATGACTTCTGACAGCCCAAACTGAGAACAGTAGGAGACGACCTCTCATTATTAAGGTTTGTTTTCAGGCAGACATGTGGATCCCAGAAGAACAAGATGGAAACAGAACTTAGAATCATAGAACACTTAAGGAAGAATAGATTTATTCCATCTATATTAACACTGGATTTGGACTACACTGCTTGCCCTGGAGGATCACTCTGGAAGTGGGTGAAGAGTGCCCAAATCTCCAGGAAATTCCAGTGCCATCAGAGACACACGGGGTGGACACTGCGTGCATTGGATCTCCACCTACCCAGGCCAAATTCCCCTTGGATTGCCCTGAAACATTGGTTCATAGCCAAAGGAGCCATTGCTAAAGCCTGTTCTCCCAAATTCAGTGTAGATGTTGCTGTCTGGTGCTGCTCCTGTCACTGTGAGCACCTGGCAGCAACGCCCTGGGGTGCAAGAAGACACAAAACACAAGGAGGAAGATGTGTCCACTTTCATCTCGTTTAGGATCAAATTCCACACTTGGGTAGCTTGAGTGACTTCAACAGGTATGTGTGGCACTAAAGGCTTTGTTTAGGAATTTTTTGAGGGGATGACCTTGGGTGTGAGGGCTCAGCTAGAGAAAGGAGTATCAGTTTTAAGTTTTACATGAAGCAGTAGGCAAAGCAGTTTCTGCTACAGCACTCCCTGTACCTGGAATTACACACGCCCATCCAAATCTCACACTCGGCTTGGAAAATTTACCCTCAATGGTTCATAGTGAGAAGAAACTACTGATTATACCTGCTACTTCAGTTCATCCAAAATTTACCAGCAGAAGGTGGATTTTAAATCACTTGCACTAAGGGTCCTTGGACCTGAGGAAGGAGTGCCAGATTCTCTTACAACTACGCCATCTGACTCTCAGAAGTGCTAATGGAAAAAATATTGCCACTTGCAGAAAGATCAAAATAGCTCTCAATGATGTTTTAAAATATTGACTAGCTTTGAAATCATAAAAGGAAAATAGAACCCTACCCCTGAGTTGAGGTAGAAAGAAACAATACAGTAGAGCAAATGATCATGGCACACATCTGGGATACACCATCCCTGGAAGGGCCAGGAGCAGATGTTCGATGCTCACAACAGCAACTGCAATTCCCACACCAGTACCTGGTGCAATCATGCCTGGCCTGATAATGTACTCCATGTGCCTCAGTGCTGCATGTGCCAAACAAAGCAACAGAGAACGAGCAAAACAAGAGACAGAAGGAAGGAAATGAACAACAGCAGCTCTGCTGTCTCTTGTCCTATTGGGGTTTGCTTTCACAACCCTTCTGCCGTGAAGCTGCAGCAGAGCAGGAGGAGCACAGCTTGGCAGCTGCCCCTGGAGAGGGCTCCAGCCCTGTCCTTGGCACCAGGGAAACATGAGCCACACTCAGGTGAACACACTGCCACATCCAGGGGCTCCCCATGGCCATGGAAAAGTCCCCCTTTGCAGGGCCTTGGCACTGCACCATAAGACACAAATATTTTGCATTAAGCCCTTGGAGTACATCTCATTAAGTACATCCCAATATCTGCAGGACATGGGTAGAAGTAGCTGTCATTTCCTTTACAGCAGCAAAGATTTCTTCAAAATAATAAAAAGAATTAATAAAATCAGAGCTACATAACACTTTTTAAGAGACTAAAGAATGGCTGCATAAAAGACCTAACAGGATGTATTACACTTCAGGAATCTTTGAACCTTCAAATGAATCTTCAGGATCATTTAAATCTTTTATACTGAGGTATTACATAAAATGTCTTATTTCCAACATTTGGATATCTGATCAGTGTCTGTAAAGAAATGAAAGGGGTGTGTGTGTGTGTCAATGACAATCATCAGCTGGGAAACCCTACAAAGCAGATTTCAGCATATTATATATAATTCAAGGAAAACTGCAATACATGGATTGAAAGGTTTATGGTTGTTTTTTAGAAATCACATTATAAACATTGCACTGGGTTTTATTTTCCTTGTTTGTTCTGTGCTGTTGCAGAACCCATGACATGATATTTTTGGAAGTGTTAATGGACACCAGCAACAAAAAACCACTCCTACCTATAGCAATTTTACCTCATCCACATGGAAGGCAGCCAGTTTATTTCAAAATAATTTTCATAAAATGTGCCAAATGAAAGCCATGGAAAACAGAAAGAAAACATACACTTCAGTGAGCAGAAAATCCAGATAAAATAAGAAGCCAAATATTAACAAAGAATTCCAAGCTGTTTGGTCAGTTTTCAGCAATTTTAGACTTTAAAATCCATGGATGCAGCCAAACACCCCTTCCAATCCAACAGTGCTTTTGTTTGAGGCCACAAAAAGCTGTATTTTTTTTCAGATTTTTACATATTTGCATTTAAATTTAGAATGCTTTATTAATTTCATCATTAAATTGATACTGTTAATGTATTTCAGATTTATGTTATTGATTTTGCAGCAAGAATAAAAAAAAATCAGTACTATTAAGAAGAAAAAAGGCAGATTTAAAAGCTGTCAAGGATATTGAAATGGCCAAAACACTTGAGCCCCTTTTAAGCAGTTCAGTTTCCAAGAACTAAAGATTCTCTGCAATAAAACCACAACCAAATTCTGCAAGAAAGTTTCTTCTCAGTTGTTGATCACTTAATTTACTTGTTTCAAATATTTAACAGACAATTTAACAATATCCTTGCTAAAAGAAACTTGAAAAAGTAAAATATAATTTAAAAATTTCTCCAATAGTTCACTGAACATCTTTTTCCATTTCTTCCCCCAAGTCCCTTGACCATAAAATTACTATATTACAAAGAAACCTTAAGGAGTGATATCCATTCATTTCTTTTGGTCTCCCTACATCCAAGCTGTACAAAAGGATAAGGATTATTGCATCCCTTGAATATGCATTTCCACTAATACTTTTGCCTGACTTTTTACATCTGAAGAGCTGGAATATTTTAATTTATGATCATACTAATTACATCTAGGGTATTAGTCCCCAAGTTCTTCAGTTCTAGGATAATTCTAAATTGTGCTAAGTCTCCCATTTGAGTAATTCCTGTAGGGAGTGTTACCTCTTAATTCTAGCCCATGCAGATGTGATGGGCACTTGTTTAATTAAGTTGCAAACTCTTCCAGTATATAATATTCACATCTCTAGCAGCTTAGTAGGCAGCTTTATCCCAGCTGCAATCTATTCCTTAATTATAAAGTCATGTTTAGAAGTGTCCCTAATATACAGAATATGACAATCTAAAAATCAAATTATACAGCAGCATTATGGTAAAAAAGAAAGCATGGGTTTTCATCTAAATATTTTCCATATTTATACAGGAAATGCCAAATTACATTAAAAAAACCTGAGAATAAACAGATTCTCAGGTGAAGTTCCTGGCCAAACTGTGAGATACCAGAAGAAAAGAAGTACTTGCCAGTGCAGTTTATCAATAGTATCAGATTTAAAGGAATTGAAAACTTTGTATTTGAAAGTACCAAAGTCTGCCTGAAATTAGGTTTTTTTTTTAAAAGAAGCACACCATTTTTTGCCTAGTAAGTGAAGAAATACTGAGAATTCTTTATGTTATATGCATGACTGAAAGGATGCAAAGGAACCTTGACAAACAGATATGAACCAGCTGCCTGTGATTTGTTGGATTTCTTTTGTTGCTTTGTGTGGGGATTAAGGAACTCAAAGCAAATTACTTACCTTGATCCCTTTCTCTTGCTCCAAAAATTTCAGGGAAACCTAAACAAGAGTTTTTCCTCTGTGATTTTCAAATAATTAGACTGTTGTTCCAGTATACAGAAAAAGGTCTGTCTCCATTCTCTCTGGCACTTCCTGATGATCTGTGCCAACTTCCCAGTGACACCTAGTGATGGCTACACTCACAGGGAGTATTTGTCTTTTCTAGTTCATCAGTCTCTTGAGTAATTATTACAATCTCTGAGCCAGGTTGCCTCAGTACAATTGCTTCGTGCTTCTATTTCACATTATTTAGAAAAAACAGAAAATTTGAACCTTTTATGAAAATGGGACCTAAGAAAAATATTAAGAGCTTTATCACAACTTGGGTAAAAGCAATGAGAATAAAATTTAGATTTAATTTAAATTAACTAGCTAACTAGGATTGTCAACAAAAAATGACTAGGCATATTAGATGGAAATATAATGTTATTTTCATTGCCTGAAATTTAAACAGAAGTGCCCCAGGACTGCCATGGCCTTGAGAGTGAGGACAGAGCTCTTCACACACATCATGTACTTCATATACTGTGCTGGCACTATCTAATGTGTCACTGAAATGGTGAACTTCCTGAATTTCAGAGTATTACTCAAGCTTTCTGTTCACCACTTATTGCTCACTAAAGCCTTAAAGCACTCTAAAGCCCTTGATCACTGTAATTCACCTGAAGCGCAGCCTTTCTTTCAAAATTAGCTGATTTATTAGACAGCAAGGCAACCTCTGATAAGAAAATGTATGAAGTTCAATACAGAAATGCAAAATAGATTTCAAATGAATTATTTCTGTCTCTTGTGACTTAATATTGTATATGATTTATTTTAAAGCTGGCAAAGGCAGAATTTCATCTGCATTTTTAAACTAATTTTCGACTGAATAACAATATCTGGCACTGGCAGCTGAGGGAACTGTCATTTTTAGCTCACTCCACCTGGCAAAGCCGATGACAATCTCTCTTCTGCAGGTAAGCTGCTTGTCAGTTCTACTGTCAAGACCCTCTGAGATGCTTACAGAGGGAAACAATTATTAATGAATCATTTGGAAAGAAAATGGTTTCTTGTTTCTCCCTCTCTGCTGAGCTCAGCGAGTTCTGCTCCTCTTACAGCGCACAGAACATGGAACCAAAGAGCAAAACGAGCCATTGTGGGGAGCACCAGGAGCACCTTCAGCAGCTGGGGCTGCATCGTGGACTGACACGGTCACAGGGCTGCAAACAGTGCTCCAAACAACACATCTCCTTTGTCAGCTGTGAGTTAGCTGAAATCCAGGACACACAGACACAGCTGCTGCTGATGGCAGCACTGGAGGGATGACAGTGCAGGTCAAGTTGGGTGAGCAAGGATTCACTGCCAACCACTGCAAGCTGACTACCAACAAGGTAGATTAGAAACCATTCATGGTTCTCTGTTTCAAGCTACACCCAGCCTTAGCATAAGATTAATAAATCTTATTCTTTCCTTACTGAAAGCACACCGTGTTTAGACTCTAATTGCTGTGCACGACGTAAAATGAACTCGGTTGTTCTACACGTGTCACATGCCAAGAGAATAACTCTGCAGAAGGAAGGCAAAACCAACCTGGCATATGTTTTCTGCATCCCACTGAAGTACCCTTTTCCCAGACACTGCCTGAGGCAACAATCACCCAACAAAGCTCTGTAGGAACATTGAAAACGAGAAAATCACAAACGAAAAATTAACAGTCACAGCCACTTTACCAACATCACACAGGCTGACTAAGCAAGTTCACTGATCAAACCTGACTTACATTACTTTCTCATTTTGCTCTGACCCAGTGATTTAGGATTCACATCAAAGAGCATTGATCAAAAATAAAGAACTTGTTATTTTGCCACTAATATTTATTTGAGCCATAAAGTCCTTTTTTTTTTTTTTTTGAAGGCAGGCATGGGAATTTCAAATGTTCTATAGGAAATAGCTTTTTCATACCCTCAAGTTTTTAAAATACCATAGCTGTAATGAATTTTGGTACTCAAACCCTGGTTTCATCTCCAAGACAATCATATAACTCTTAATTGCTGTCAAGTCCTAACCACCTGTACATATGAAAGTCATTATAAAGTGAGTTAAGTGGCCGACTACAGACACGTGGTTTTATTTCAGGCTTCTAAGTAATTCTTGACTTGAGGTTTCCATCTTACAGTGATTTGTAGAGCCAGCTGCAGATGCATTTTGTGCTAAGCAATGTAAGTTATTATTACTGCCTTTTCACTAGTCCAGCTCATAGATGGGTAGCACAAATTGCACTGCTTTTGTGCACAGACACTTGGTCACTATTTCAGAAATATCTGGGGGATTTAGCTATTTGGTTTAGTATTTGGAGGCTTTTAAAAACTAATTTACATATACTAAAAGAGGTAGGTCTGAAAATTTTAACTGGAAGCTATAAAAGCATTGAGAAGCACAAAACCACGTGACACTGAGATTTTATACAAATTGTAAGGATTTGATAGGGGAAACTGAACACAACTTTCAATCAATCCAAAATATTTTCAATTTTAAAATAGAAATGTCATTGAAATTTCTTTCCATTTTCTTCTGTTCAGCAATTATTTCCCTGTAACTTCACTTGGTTACTATGAGAGAATAGGAGTTAATGGAGTGTCTACAGCTGTTTTCTGTCTTAATTCCTTAACTCCAGCTCCCTGCCCTGCTCCTGGTGACACTCCTACCACTCAAGAGATGCCTAAATTATGACCCATCTGCATATGCAAATTGATTATCTAATTGGCTGCTCCTTAACAGAATTTCTAATGGCTGAGACTTGCTTGTGTGGTCAGCAGTGGGAATGCTCATTTGCTCTGCACAGCTGCTGAAGGTCACAAAACTCATGGGAAGCAATACCACAGGTTTTTTTTCCTCCCCAGTTAGAGTTATTGACAGCAGTCAGGTGGTTTAAAAGTCATAATTAACACAGGTGGATTTAATTACATGTTCTTCAATTCTTTAAAAAGAAATCAAATAAAAAATGCATTTCCTTTCCCCAGACTTCCAAAACCAAACTCTACCACACACCTGTAAGCTGCAGAAATTTGTGCTTCGAGTATTTATATTAGATGCACTCATTTCACTATCAGAAAGAACTTTGTTACAAGGAAATTAAAGTTTCTTCCAAAGTAAGGAAAGGTTTCAAAAATCAGAATTTAAATATCCAGTTCTCTTATAAATGGAAAATAAAGCAGCCTTTTCATGTTTTGTATCCTACCCCATTGTGGAAAAGAGAAATACTCTAAAATTCAGAAACAACAGTATTTTCTTCAGACATCCCAAAATTATCACCTTTAAGATAAGGTCCACTTGACATTTAGTTCTTCCTCAACTCTTTGAAAATGCTAGCAAAATTTTATTAACATATATTGAATGTAATATGGATATTAATTAAGAGAAGGTTCTTATCATATTTTGTAATCAACCAAGCCAGAGTTGTGGGCTCCCTTAGGTACAATGTTAGGAACAGATGGTCATCTATTCACCTCTAAAGAAAATTGGTGTTTTGATAATGAAATCTTGATCACCTGCCATCTGCCTGCTAATGATTGGGAGCAACAGGATCATTTGTCTGAGGGGAAGTGCATCTTGGACAACTTGGAGGGTTCTGATGATCTTGGTTCCCAAAGTAAATTACACATCAAATGTGAGAAAGGTTATCAGTGAATTCAAGGTCTTCATTTCATTTGTCAGCTTTTGCCTTTTTGCTGAGGTACTAGCTGGAAATTATATGTACATTAAACTATTCCATTTTTCTGAAACTACACACATGTAACCCTCCAGCCATCATTTTGTAAAGTTCTGGCTTCCCAAAACAAAGACATAAGGTGAAACTTGAACTCTGCAACAATAACCAAAGTAACAAACCCTGCTGGTTTCCAAGCTAGTGTTTGCAGACTCCAAGTCCAGCAGCAGAGGGAAGCCTGTAGCTGACCCTTAGCCATGCCTTTGCTGTGGAAGGGCATCTCCCTGCCAGCTCTCTCTTTGAGGCAACCCCTGCTTGCAGTTGTTACAGTAAGGTTTTTATTGAGCACAAAACCAGCCAGCCACAGCGTGCAACTGCACATAGAGAAAACTTATTTCTCTCAGGGGAAAACAGAAGACAGTTCAAAACCAAAGGTCTTGCACCCACTGTGCCTATAAAGGGTAGGACTTTTTCTCAGATTTTCCTTTGTACTTCAGCAACTTTCAGACTGCCTGAGCTTAACAGACCAAGAAATCACTTCTGTGGATGTACAGGACATAATGTCTTCACTTCTGAGGCTGGCTAGCATAACACCAACCCCTGACTCTCTCTGAAGTCTCCTGCTCTCCTGCCTTGATCTTCTTCCTGCTGTGTCCAGCTCTCTCCAAGTCAGCATCTTGCCCCTCTCTCCCAGCCCAAGGCTGGGTGAAGCCCAGGCACAGCACAGCCAGACCATGGCAGTTGTGCCCTTCGTCCTTCTCCTGGGACATGGCAGGGACACAGCACACAGGGCTGAAAGCAAACAAATTGTCAGGTTCTACCATCTGGCATCCATCACTGCTCCCCACAGGGATCTGAAAGGATTCCCTCCAGATCTGACACAGTGCTGTGCTCGTGCCCTAAGGGGATGTTCCTGGACAGTCAGAAGCAGCAGTACTTTTGCTTGTCGTGTTTCTACTTACATGCCATATGTTTGACAAGAACAAATTTAACCTCATACATTTTGAATTCCTTTTCTTCACGGTACCTTCTCGTTTTAGACGTGTACCTATAATAGAAGGCTTCCCTTACAAACAAGACAGCAGTTCCTCAAGAGATTCCACAACTGTCACATCTTTCTTCTTTACTGGATACAGAAAGGGATGCTTTTTCTGAAATACCTGCTACGGGATGTAATATTTCTTTCTGTTTCTCTAAATGCACCACAGCAGATTCTGAGATATTTGTAGGTACAGCAGAAGACTTTTGGTTGGTTTGGTTTTGGGTGTAAAGTCACGTGTCCATTTCACCTGACCTGACCTGCATTTTCCACACTACAGTTCTAGAAATTGCTGCAGTTTCAACATTTAGCAGATCTTCTTTACAGTGTTATTTTTGTTTGCATCTTGGAAGCTTCATCAGTATAAATAACTGTATCTTTTTCTATTGTCTTCCAGCAACATGGAAACTAAAATCTATCCATTACCTTTTTTTAATCACCCTGTGCTATATTCCAAAGAGAAATGCAGCTTCTGTCCTCAAGGTCTGAGACAATAGTGACTTGGTCTGAGCAGCTTTAGGATTCAAACCCTCCTATTAAAGACTTTTTCTTTTTTTCCCCTCTTCAGGCTCTGTTTCTCTTGGCCTGTCCTATGCTTCCCAACAGATTTCACAATAGAAGACTGCCATCTTCCATATCACTTGGTTACACAGAGATAACTGACCTGCAGGAAATGCTTTCCCACATGCTCAGTCCCACCCACTCAGCCTGCCTTCATTTACCACAGGGCTTGTGGTCCTGCTGCCCCATCACACATAAATGAGCTTCTAGAGCATCCCCATGCAGGAGGACAGGACAATTTGAACAATAAGAGAGTGCAGAGTTGTTCAATAGCTCCTCCACAGCACTGAAAAGCAGCATCTGGAGAGATCTGTGAATAAGAGTGTGTGGATCATGTCAGGTTTGCAATACACAAAAATAATGCAAAGACCTAATTTCAGAGACTCGTGTGTTGGAAACTCAGGTTAAAGTTAATTAAGTGGAGTACCTGGAGCAAGAATAATTGTGCAGTCATTGATTTTTTTTTTTAAGTCTTAATAACTTCTTCAGGAAATAAGACCACATCTATTCATTCCACAAAACACTAAAGATACCTTTTAACAACAATAGTGATAGGTGCTAACAAGACTGAAAACTCATTACACATAGATACATGAAATCTACTCAGTAAGTTTATTTATGCAGATTCACAGAAGAGAAAATCCTGCTAGGCAGGACAGTACTAGACTGGCACAGGTCTTCCAACACCACAGTTTTTAATGCCTATGGAACTGCAGGTGATGTTCTTACTAATATAAATGTCAGCCTTTAGAGAAAAGGCATCTAAAGCTATTTATGGCTCCTTACCAGCACCCAGCTGATGCTATCTGAAAGTCAGTCACAGTTTTAATACTCAAAGACAAATAGTGATAGATCAATACATAATAAAATGAGCAAAAAAATAGATTGAAATATCATATTTTACTGCTATTTTAAAAGTTCGGTGATTTAAAAGAATTATCACAAGTTATAGAAGAGATTTCCAAGGAATAAGAGACAGTTAAATCCTCCTTTATATCAGCCTTTATTCTGTGTATTAATTCCCATTTACACAAATCATTTGCCCTTTCACACACTTTTGAAACAGCTTTTAATGAGTATATGAATCATTTTAACATCCTGAACAATTCAAAGATAGTGTATTAGGTGACAAGCTGTTATTATTTTGCATTTTTTTTCCCCAAGTCATGGTCACCAGCTTTACCTGATGGAAAAGTATTGACCTCTCAGTTCTATTTTCCCCCATCTTACAGCTCTGTAAAAAACTGTAACTAAGTGCAAGAAATTACAGACATTTACTACATTTCAAAATACTTTTCCACATGTCTTCCAGTCCTTTAGGTTGTAAGGCATTCCTTAATTCTGCTTTACAGAAGTACAAAATATCTTCTGTAAAACTGCCTTTAACAGGAAAGCATTAGAGTTGGTTAACTTGGGAGGTTTAAAGATGCAAGGTTTGAAAGGAGCATTAAAATCTTTTAGGCTCAACAGAGTAGTTAAAAACCACAGATTGCAAGTCCAAAATGCAAGCAGCAAATCTCCTGCTGACTACATTTAATTCCCTTGTTTTTTTAGCTGTAAACTCTCTGTCTCCAGCATGAATCTCCTGGTGTTCATTCTGGCAGCTTCCCTGCCATCCACCCGGGGCTAATCCAGGTTTTACCCTTCCCAGACAAACACTTGTTAAATATGGTCCAGACAAGCAAGGATTATTACTTAGATGAGAGAAACATGCTAAGATGGTCATGCTGTGCTTGATCTAATGCTCGTTGTTTCTACAGCTTCTGGATCAAACACCCTCACTCCCCTTCCCTTCTCTGGGCTCTGGGTGAAGTTTTGAACCTGAGACTTACAGTTAACAAAACATAACAAAGATGGCAAACAGTAAGTTCTTCTTGATTCATTTTTCATTTTTCTCACCAATATTCAGCTGCAAGTCTACATACCCGACACAGTGAAAATAATCCCTCCTTAAATTGATGCAAAACCCCCCCAGTTCCCAAAAAATCTGGAAAAACCAAAAAGGACAATTATGGCTATCATGGTTATTTGCAATCTTTGATGTGAACACACATCCCATCACACAGTAATGAAAAAAGTTCAGACTCAGTGGTCAGAAGAGAGATGAAAATCTTTACAGCAATACTAATCATTTCATTACAGGCCATCATGCTGTAGATTTTAAGAAATACCCCAGAACCAAATAGCAAAGGTAAATAATCAATAAAGTGCATATAGTTTTACTCATTTAGTTCATTAATCCAGAGATGGCTAAGTGTTGGTTTAATTGCATCTTGATAAAGATACAACACACTGAATAAAGCTTCAGAAAATGTAGAATTATCTTTCAATGTAATCTTTTGAAAAAGGACATCTTTACTATATTTTTCTCAAGTTATTTTATTGTTTTGAAAATAAATTAGAGCCAGAAAAGTCAGAGCTATGTCTCTTGCACCAGTGATAAATAATTCCCAGAAATCAAAGCCAGACATAAGCTGATGCCCCCAAATACCCATCTGTATCTCTTCACCAAGACAGACCCTGAATATTATCACCAGGCAGCAGCATGTGGGAAGAACATATATATCTCAGGAGCCCCCAACCATCCTTGCTGAGATTAATTAGTCTACCCAAGACTGTTGATGGCAAAATACTGCAAAATCAGGGTTACAGATTGCATTTCCCAAAATATATAGGATCTCAATGAATAGATTTCCTTATTGCTACAGGGGTCTGCCTTGACTCCTACTGGTTACTTGGCTGCTGAATGCCAGCAGGGGATACAGGCTTGTTTTAGTAAATTTTGGGTTGTTCATGGCAAGGGCAGTATTCTCCTCAAGATGGTTCCATGACCCCAGGATGCTCCATGGAAACAGTGCCTGTGCACAGCTCGTGTGCCCCAAATCCACAGCGGGCTGGGGGCACCCACACTGCCACAGCTCTGCCAGTAAACAGGTGCTGGGTAAGATAAACACAGCTCAGGGCACATGCCACTTGCTCAAGTCATTATTAAAGAAAACATCCATGCATATGCTCTATCATACACACAGAAACCTAATGCCTTACAGGGAGTCAGCTTTATCTGGTTTGCTTTTTTCATGCACAGAGTGAAATGCCAAAGGTGGGAGAGCAAGAGAAGAATGTAACAGAGCATAGGAAAAGGGACTTATGAAAAATTATTCATCTGCATATAGAGTTGCTTCCTCCTTCTATTAGCCCCTGGACAGCCAGGACTTCCCTACCTTGCCAATCAAACCCATGAGGAAACATTGATTAAACGGGCTGGAGCATCTCAGCAGTGTAATGCATGGATCAATCACAGAAAATACTGCACTGCAGTGTGAAAAGCCAAACTGGAGAGACAGCAAGAATCAGCATTCCCTCTCCTTTCTATCAAGCAAGGCCAATGTTATCATGAAAATGGAGATAAACAGAGCAGATCAACAGCCAGAAGTGCTGCACCAAGCACAGGTCAGCACTTGAAGCCCCAGGACAGAGAGCACTGAAGCTTCTCTGTTACTGTGAGGGCTGCAGACACAGCCAACACAGCAGAGCTGTAAAATGACAGCACTGTGTGGGCACCACTCAGCACAGAGTTACCCACTGCAAATCTGAGAATGGTGTATGACCTTCTAAAGCACAAATATTCTTTGGCAGGAACACTTGACAAACAGACCTGTCTGTTGAAACACTGGACAAGGTGGCAGGTTGATCATGTAAACCAAATTGAAGACAATGAACAGAGCAAAAATTAAAACTATTTACAGAAAATTATTTTCTTATACTCTTAAACAAAGACAGCGAACTGTCTGAGATATTTTAAGTATAGTGAACGCACTGAAATAATTTTTCATTATATTATTAGAAAATCAACCAAGTCTTTATCAATATTTTTTAATAAACACAACCATAATCTTCAACAGAAGATTGCTTTATGCTTGACTACAGCCACATTTCCAGTTCTGGTTTTGATGCACATTTTCATTCCTTCTATTCTATTCTATTCTACAGTGTCATTTAGTTGTGCCTTTTGCAGTCAGTATTTTTGACTTCATCCCAATTTTTTAAGGTATCTCAGTCCTTATCAACCCAAACCACTCCTGCTCATTTCACTTATCTCTGGCAGTTGTTTCAGTTTGGCAGCACTAAAATTTAACAACGTCCAGAAATGTGCTGTGGTGCTGTTTACTGAAGTGCTCAAGCATGTTCAAGAATGCACCTGCTCATCACTGCCAAGAAAGGGAGTTGGACTTTATCATCTTAATTCTAGGGCACATTTAACCACAAAAAAACCCCAGTATATGTTATTGGCATGGGAATTACAGACAGCTGGTTGTGTCAGCAAGGGAGAGCACAGGGCTGGAAGAGAAGGGCTGGTTCCAGTGATCAGTGAGCATCACTGAAGTAGTGGGGAAGGAGAAAAAAGCTGTATTGGGCAAACCACTTCTCCCACCTTCCTACAAGCAGGAAAGTTGTGAAAAAGGCCCAAAGCATCTTGGTCTCTGAGACCTGTTCTCTCCTATCCAGCTAATAAGAGTTACAGTTTTAAACTTCTCTATGTGCTCCCTTTTGCAGGAAGTCATATTTTTTACATGTATCATGCTAAACACCAACAAAAGCAAAACAACAAACTCACAAAAAGAAAACCCCATCAAAAACAGACAAAACACCTAGAATGGCTAATGAACAAAAAGCACCACGACAGAAGGCACAATCTAAATATACTGATGTAAAATTATGGATCACACGTTTAATCTTTGTCCCCTTCCTCTTACTATTTAAGAAATATCATAGTCAAGTTTGGTCACTAATTCCCATTAATTAATTTTGCTTATTAATTTGCTCATTAATTTTTTGCTTTTCCTCATGACTGAATTTTTCCCTTCCTCTCAGTCCACAAAGGCAGTTTTTTAGACTGAATGAAGCAACATGCAAGGAAAGTGCTGTATGTAGTGGTATAAACTCCAGTGGGGTATCAGTGAACTTGACACCAGCTCAGATTTCAGGTTTGTCCACACCATGTGGGCCAACACAGAGAACAGAAAGCAGCAGCATGAAAACCAAAAGCAACGTGCCTGAGAGCTGGAAAACAAAGGGAGAGAAAAGAGGCAACTGCAGCTCCAGAAATGGCAGCAGCAATGCAGAGCAGCAGCCCCTCACTGAATGTAAATCCATACATTCACCAGCCACACTGGGGACTCAGGGACCTGGAGGGAGACTCAGGAAATCCCATTCCACAGGATGGCTATTAGTGCAGGATCAGTAGAAGTTGTTTGGTGTGCCAAAGCAGACTTCAGAAAAGCCTGGAATGCTAATATCAATTGATTTTCTTTCTATATGCTTCCCAAGTCTAAGATCCCAGCACATTGAAAGGCTTATTACTGAAGAAGAGTGAAATCCATTCATTGAAATGGCTGAGTACAGGAACACCAGCTCTCTTTGAATACTATGGCATTAAAATTAACTTTACAACTGATTTTGAATCTGCTTGTTATAATAGCATAAAAGTACACACTGTAGCCTATTTTAGTCCTAATCTTAAAAGTAAGCAGTACCTCTGCGATTTGACATTTAGTTATGAAAGACAATGAGATAAAAAATAAAAGCATGTGCTTTGTGCATATGCTTGAGCTCCCTGCTGGGAGGAGAGCTCTACCCACATCTTCATGAGATATTTCCTCCCATAAACTTGAAGCCATTTACTTATTGAGTGCACAGTCTTTAATAGTGATTACACAATTTAGGATCTTTCCTGAAAGCTGAATTACCACGCTGTTTATGATGTATGCTTAGACTCCCTGGTGAAAGCTTTATGGATTGTTATTTATAACTCTTCTCCATCTTTCAGAAATGCTTAGAGCAGCATTATGAAGGATAAAGTGCCATTCTGAAGAGGACAAAACTGAGGACAGGAAAATAGCAAAATTAATTAGATGGCAATGCTTAACAAAAGGAATTGCTGGTTTTCCTTGGGAGATATCTATACCTAAAGTTATGGAGGAGAACTAAATTTTATTTAAGAAACATTTTACTATCAGAAATACTCTTTTTTAACAAATATTTTTTTAAATTTTAAGCTCAAATAAACCAAGACATTTTATTTATCGTGCACATTATTGCAGGAGGTTTTGCTTAACAGTCTGTTCATGCTTTTGTTCTTTGAATTGCCAGGCTCTTTGGCATCTTGTTGATTACTCTCTGATGATCTAGCAGATAAAATGGAATAAGAAAGAGTAGAACATGCATAGTGTGTATCTGCTACATTGCACAAAGGGCAATGGAAGAAAGAAGACAGAAATCAATGTGGGGGAAAGGAGGAGGAGAGGGCAAGATAAAAAGATGAGTGGAAAAGAACAAGAAAAATAAAACAGAGGAAAAATATCAATCAAGAAAAAAGAATGAAAGAAGGAATAAATGTAGCAATAATTTGGTCAAAAATGATATGTTAGAGTTGTACAGTATAAATATTCCAGCTTAAATATAATGGAAACAAAACACAATGAATCAAAGCAGTTAAGACACGAAACAAGGAACAATATGAAAACAGTCCAAAACAAAACACAGACCTTTCAAAAGCTGCGGTTTTGACACAGATGTGTCAAAAATTGACATAACGTAAAAATGTATCTCATGAAGAATCAAGTTTCTTTTGTGTTATAAAAGCATTTAGACCAGGGCAGGCTTCTGAACTACTTACTTGAACTTCTACCAGAAATGAATCCAAAGGCAGGCCCAAGCCCACACTTTTATTACAAGCCATGCATTTTATCTTAAAGGCTTCTGAGCACTGGAAAATAATTCACCCTTACTCAATAATCAATGCCCCCAAACTCATTGGAGCAATTGCAGACAGGCATTTTACAGGATGCCTTTGAAGAATCTGGAGTCTGTAGTGCCAAGTTCATACAAAAAGCTGAGAAAATAAGAAAGCATTACAGAATTAATAGCTGATGGCCTTAAAGATCCCATTTAGAAATAATACACAGTGATTACTGACCACAAGGCTCCTGAAATGCCAGGAGCACTGGGAAGCAATGATGAAGCAAAGAAGAAATAAAGATTTCACTTCTCTGGGAAACTACACCTCCATTGCAGTGCTTTGTTAATGACATAAGGATATTTCTAGGTTATTAAGAACAGAGAGCTGAACATCTGAGAGGTATGTTTGGGGATGTGGCGCTCCATCCCCACATTCTGTGGAATGCAGCCCTCAGCAGAGATTCCTAAGTGCTACCTTATGCCTTTTGGTCCATTTCTGGATCAAACCCAGGCCCTCTAATTTACCTTGCATTAGCTTGCTACTTCAGGCAGAGCTAATGGCATCAGAGGTGATCCATCATCCCCACTGTGCTCTGTGAGTGGGAGGGAACATCTGAACTACTAAATGCTTGTCTCCTGCTCCTCTTCATCACAGCACACACCAAATGGGAGCAATTCTGTTTATGGCTGGAAAATTGCAGTCTCTGATATTGTTAGGAGATTATTTATGGCAGATTTCCTTCCACCTGTGATGCTAATTGTGAACATTTAGAGCCATCATTCAGTGCAGCTACCTGGGATCACCAAGTAATGAGGTAACATGCAGGCAGACAGTTGGGCACTCACACTGATACCTTTGTGTTTCTCATCCACATGCTCTTTGCTTATAAGGACAGAACAAAAAAATAAACATTTTAGAATCAGCCTACTGATGAGAATATGGTTTTGATGCAAAAGTACATGGTACGCTTAATGCTGAGAATCCAAATATAAAGATGATCTTTCTAAATATTGCTAAATATTACATCTCCCTTAACTCATGATTATCATTTGTGCCCTGATCTCAAGACATTTGCTTTTATAGAATTTAACTGCTCTATTTTTTCTTTTCTAATAATTACCTTTGGATGCAGGCAAGTAGTTACATGAAGTATATTTATTCTGTTTTCATCTTTAGTTTGAAATTTCACAGAAAAATCTTAAATGTGAGCTTTTATTTTTAGAGGCATCACATTACCTAGACCAGGTGGTGATTGTGACATATTTTTTTTTTAAGGAGTGCAAAAGGCAGTGGGGAAATTACCCTTTCAGTGTCTGAAATGGACAAAATACCAATGGCAGGGAACTGTTTCAAAAACATTGAATTTTATAGAAGACACAGGTAAACAGAACATTGATTAGGCCTTTAGTTCTTTCCTTTGTATTTTTTTTTTGAATCTAAGACAGTTGTTCGCAGAACTAAGCAAAACAGATTAATTCCTAAATGACTCCGTACATCAGCATTGCACAGCCCCCCCCCAGAAGAGAATGCAGAATTTTGGAATTACACAGCTCAGTCTTGAACACAGGTATAACAAAGCACAAGAAAAATAAAACAGAGATACAATACAATGAACACATTTTAAAAAGAAACACTTCTGCCTGACTCCTTAGACATACATTGTGCTCTCACAGTGAGATAGTCAAGGATTTGGTTAGAAAGCTCAGGCACAGGCTGGTTCACACAGCACGTGTCCCACAGGCCACCACTGCCACCTGAAAAAAGCCCTTTATGGTGAAATAAAAGCAATGCCTCTCATTCAAGTCCTCTCAGCTTTTAGTTTGGTGGGGTTTTTTTCTTACAATAGCTCTCTCCATCATATCTTAATTTCTATCCATACACTTACAAACATGGGCATTAGTTGTGCCACACAGAGAAAATTTGTGCCCCTACAGTTCCTCAGACAATTAAGTCCTTAAGCATAAAAAAGATGGGGCAGAAATCTAGCTGAAGATTTCCAGTGTGTGGAAAAGGCTGGGAAGGCAGCTGAGGGCAATCCAGCAAGCACCACTTCATCTACTGTGCATCCTGGTGCAAGCAGCACGTGCAATATAAAGTGAAACCCTGAAATATTCACTATAAATTCAGAATAGCAGAAAAAAAGGGTTATTTACATTTATTACTCTAGAAGACTGCACCCTTAATATGTCTGAATCACAAGAGAGGAGGGCTGTTTCCTAATCAAAGAATAAACAGCTTAATTTATCTTGAACTGTTAATATAAGACGAAGTATAACACCACTATATATTAGTAAAATACACAAAGAAGCTTTAAGAACCAGAATGACTAATATAATGTGTTGCAGCACTGAGGGCACACTTGTATTATAAATATTCATTCAAATGATAATTTATTATAGTAACACTGCACCTGCAGGAAAAACATATTCAGAAAACCTAAAATCTTTTAATGAATAATGAAGACAAACAGCTTAAGCACTATATAAATTTATTGGATGCATTAACTTTGTTACTTACTAATAAATAAAGTTACACAGACTATTCCTGTGTTTTAAAAATTGATTCTTAATGACCACTATAGTCACAGGGCAACGATCTGGTTTTCTTTGTACTCATTCCAGTCTGATCACCTTCTTGGAAAACACAGGGATTTTCCATCCCTTACCAGCTATGACTTGTCACAGCTCCTACACAAATTGTCCTCACTCTGCCCTCCTCAGCCACCTCCAGCTGATGAGAAATTTAGAGATGCCCCATGTTACCCCTAGCTGGGTTTATGATCTCACACTCCATAGTTCTGAATTTCTCTCCTTCATTGCTCCTCCCATCAAAATCATTCTGTTTTTCCTAAGCAAGATGAAAATCCTGTTCTATAGTGATTATTCCCTCCAGACTTTAGAAGGACATTTTGATTAGCATTAACTAGTTTTGTGGTTTAAGGTCAATAATGAAAACCAGATAAAACTGGCTGTAAAAGAGCTCACTGAGGTAATCCAGGAGTGACATTCTCACTATCTCTGATATTCCTTTCTGGCACTACTTCAGAATTCTACCATGCTCTTCATCCACTTCACTCTTTTGTATTAAACAAGTCTGCTGTACTACACCAACCCTTCTGTACTGCACCTTCCTCCAGAACAATGACTCCGTGTTCTCCTCAAGCAGCCAACTAAAAGACTGAATTTCTATTCAAACTGTAATTTGTCAATGGCTCTGTTAAATCAGAGATTTCACTGTCTTGAGCCTCTATCATACACAAAAATAATAATGACTACTATTTCCTCATGGGACAATTCAATAGAAATTCAATTAGACTTTCATTAACATAAAGCTAATGAATCAGAATCTTACACCAAATTATATCACTGTCTGATTTTTTTCTTCAGTAATAATTTCCTGCAATCTTAGATGTTTAAAGAGGCAAAATAGCAAATGATCATCTTGTCCTGCTTGCAAATTTTTAGCAATAATATTCATTCTGCTAAGAGAACATTGCTAGGGACACTCACTTTCCAGCCCCAGATTTGAAGTTTTAGCAGAGGGTGCTCCAATCCCAGTAAGCATTAAAAAAGTTATTGCATCACAGTCTCAACCATAAACAAGGCCAGGACAGTGGAAGTATGTCCTTTCCACTAACTAAAAAAAAGAAAAAAAATCCATACTATAAACAGCAGGTACAAAAGAATTATACCAAGAGTTACCTTTATATTGTCCTTTTCCACTTGACAACTTTGTCCTGATTAAATGAGTGCTCTAGAAAGTTAGGAAGGGTTTCCACACCTCCAGAACCCCAGCTGCAATAGGAGGTACAATTTGCACACTAGAACAGCTGGCCAGATGTGTGGATGCCACACACATCCATCAGCTGTGCCAGTGGCTGAAGCACAAGGGAACCATTGTACCAGCACACAAGGCCAGTCCTGCTCAGCTCAGGCACTTCTGACTGAGTAAACAGCAAGTTACAATTTGATAATTCACCCTGACTGTTCCATTTATCCCCCATTTTGAACATGTTTGGAGCCAACATCAAAAACACTCAAAAAACTACCCAGAGTATTTGAAAGGCTTTGCCTCCCTACCTAACTGAGGCCTCATTTATTTATTTATTATTTCTCCTCTCCCGAGTCCAAATAATTTTAATTCATTCAGCATTTAAATAAAAGAACAGTAATTGATAATACTGCGAATTTGCTTCCAAGTGATCTTTTCAGCTAGTATCTAATAGGAGAACTAGAGCATGTGAATGACCAAGGAAATGGCTGCAGCCAGGCAGGAATGGGCATGGCAGGAGCCAACATGAAAATGGAGAGGTCTGGCACATCCTCCAAGGGGAGGGAAGGTCCCATTGGGCTGCTGGCCCTGGCAGCAGGTGCTGGGGACACCCTGCCCGTGCCTGTGACACCAGCTGGCCTCTGTGCTCCCCTCACTGATCCCACCACTCAGCCTGCCTGCAGGAAATCACACGGCTGAGGGAATGCCAGGGGATTTTGATTTCTGGTTTAGCTCTTTTACATCTTGCAGGTGTGGAAACTGGAAAGTTTCATGTGCAATTTCATAGTCCCTTTCCCAGGATTTTGTGCACGTGTGGTCAGGAAAATAAAGTCCAGCAAATCTCTGCTCCTCAGCAGTGGGGCAACTTCCTGGCAAATCCGTGCAGCAGTTCAGGCTCTCTTCTGTCCTCTCTTCTCTTGCTTGTCCCACACAGTTGCTGTGCTCCTGTTTACACTGTATTAGAGCCATTTTTATTTAAGAGGTGAACAAGTTTTTAGGCTTGGGGGAGAAGCTCTATTCCAAGTTTTCATGGTGTTGCCAGCCACAGGTTTCCTCTGTTTTAATCTCTCCAGCTAGAGCTAGATCATGACACACAAACATTTCTAGGAAGCTGTTAGCACTGTAAGAAAAATGCTGTAAGAAAATGCTGTTCTGTGCTATTTGGGACCAGCTTTCTTCATACAATCAAGTCAAATAAATTGCACTAATAAACATAAAAAGCAGCAGCAGCCTCTCTGAGAAAGATACCTAGCAAGACTTAAAACTTGCAGCAGCTGCTGAGCTGCCTAACCTTGGCAGAGATTAAAGACTGTAAAAGAAACTAAAGTAGGTAGTAAAACAGGCTTAGAAATATGAAGGGGTTATATCACTTTTTCCACTTATTAATTTATTCCACTATTTGAATAGATTAACATGGACCACCAGCTATTGTGTTGGCCCATAAGCAGGCAGAAGATGAGGAAGTCATGTAAATTACCTGCCACTGAAAGGGGAAATTATTTAAACCTTAAAAAAATTTTACATGATTTCAACAAACACCACTGTTTCTGCTGGATGATAATGAGAGCTCAGCTCCAGGGACTGGCAGTTTTTTCACAGAAGGTGCTTTAGTAAGTAATTATATCCCTTCACCTGGCCTTCCTTTATTCTTAGGAATAAAGATTTTTTTCTTTTTATTTGGGGCAAGCATAATCAGTAATGCTGTTTCACTCAATGCTATGTAAAATGCATTTGCCATTATCTGTTTTAAATAGGTGAATTCAAAAGGCCAACAGAAGCAAGTGAAGTGTTTTCAGTCTGTTGATCATTTTGAGACAAACTGGAAAAGTGCCTGGACTCGACCTGATGGCAGATGTATTTATTCTCTATTTGCTTGTTCCAACACAGCAAAACAGGAGTTGATGTGCTGCTTGCATTTCTGCCTGGGGGACTGAGGCTTTCTATTGTAGTTAATGGACCATCTACAAACAGAAAATTAATTTGGCAAGAACTCGCTGATGTTGTGGCAATCAGAGGAGCATAGTCCATTCTGAAAGTAATTAATCCAGCCAACAGAGAAATAACATATCAGTTGTTTGGAGCACAAGAACTTTGACACACAGAAAGCAGGAGAAACAAAGCCTTTTGAAAAGAGTTTAGCTGCAGAGGGACACATTATGGTTTGGAAATGGTACACACAAAAGAGTAGTTAACATTTCCAGTTACGGAGCAAGGCTGAAATGTCAGTGAAACAATATGCACCTTACTTTGTTTAAAGCTGTGTTTTCTAGAAAAGTCCCTTTTCTGTAGCTACCCACAGACTCGTGGTTTCCTGACAAAAGCAGCATTTTTCTTTGAAAAACATAACTGATAAACTCCTGGAATAATTTGCTTTCTCAGGTTGATACTTGGGGATTTCCTTACTGTCAGTTTGTGATCACCAAGAGGACAGGGAAGCTTCTGCTAAGAGCAGTAGCACATTCCACTTCTGTGTGTATCCATGACTTCATGAATTGAAAAGGCCTTGATGCCAACCAAGACTTTTGCTCATTTGAAACCTTGGATTCACACAGTTGCAGAGAATTTCACTGGCAGGTTCTTACAGAAAGGGTGCACTTGCTTCCAGCAAAAATGGGTTTCAAAATCAGGCACCAGTCATGCTAATTAAACATCCACATCCAGAAGCTGAATTTATTAAAGCAGTAATGGGGCACTATTGGATAATGAGGTGAACAGCAGGAATACTGATGGTTTTCTAGTCTAACAGTGGCACGGTGAGACCTCAGCCCAAATTCTATTCTATAAAATTTTCTTAGATCTGTTTTTAAAAATACATCCTGAACACAGCTATAAAAACAATTTTAGCAAAAGGCTTGTAATCAGCATACACAAAACAATAGAAAACTGAATTGTCAGAGAGATGAAGGATGCGCATGGACAGCCAGCTGCCTGAATTCCTCCTGCTTCCATCAGGACCTTCAATTCTGGTCTGAGCAAGAAGCATAGAAGACAAGTTGAACACTTATAAAAGCTTACAGTCATATCTTCTCCCATTTCAGCCCTCACACACACTCTCAGCAGTTCTGTGTGTTGACTCCCTCTACACTGACCCTTTCATTTGGCTGACAAGTATGGTGAGAATAACACTTATTGAACCTATGGACTGGTGTAAGAAAGGAATGAAAGCAGTTTGACACCTTTCATATCCCATGCTTCAACTCCAGCAAAGTTCCACCTGAGGGATAGACAAAATTAGACAGTGAGGCTGTTGGTATTTGGCTATAACACTTTCACCACTGGGGATGATACATCAGCAAATAAGGTCAAAATTTCATCTTATAGTGTTAAGCTTCACTAGGAAGAACATCTATTTTTAAGTAGAGCAAAAGTGAAAACTTTGAAACATAAATATGTAATTAATAGAAATGTTTTAGGAATTCTTTTTTTCTTTTAGTGTCACAAAGTACTGTAACTAAATATGGTCTCTGATCTCTCACCATCAATGGAAATCAATGCCAGCACACAAAGTTTTACTCTTTAGGACAGAGCTTCATTCTCCAGAGAGGCACTGACTAAAAATAACCTGTTGATCAAGCGTGGATCTGCAACTCAGCATTTTTTTTTTGCTAGACTATGAAATATATTTTGATGAAACTAGCAACCTAGAGGTTTTAAAATTAATTTATGTATAAAGACAAGCATCTTCCCTCAAGGTAGATGCAGTGAGATGTCATGAATTCATCAAGGGGCACTCTCTCTGTGCTCCTCACTCTATCCACTCCAGCTTTCTCATTACCCTCTGAAGACATGCATATCTTCTCATTAAAAAGTGGAAGAAAATTTCATATAACAGTCTAACCTCTAATGAAGAACTCACATCCAATCAGCCAAAAGGAAGAGATTACAAAGCAACTTTGGGAATAACAACCATTAAATCAACCCAGCATTGATTCACCTTGTTGCAATGGAATTAATCACAAGTGGATTTATGGCCACATAAGACTCAGAGTCAGTCACTTAACAGAAGGCCACAATCTACTAAAAGATTAGTACCCAGAGGTCAGGAAAGAAAGAATCTCAGCTTCTATCTCATGGGCTGGTTAACGAATTTAAACTGTCTGTTAGGGCATGAATCAGCACAGGCACAGATGCACAGATTTGGCTTCCACTCAAGTAGAGGAAAATGCATTTGCAGACAGTACATTTGTAAAGTAAGTACACAGCATGTATCCTAATTGTACAATCCCAAAATAATAGCACAGTGAGCCTGAGACAATGGTGCACAGTTTATGTGACAGGTTTCTTCATCACCCGAGTGCCGAGGTGCCTGAAGAAAATGGTGCTGGCATTAAATAAGGATCTATTGCTCTTCCTGAGTTGCTAACAGACGTGATGAAATGGCTGTGTGTCCAGTCATGAAACTCACACTTAAAAGCCACAGTGCTTCTAAATAAAAGAACATCTAAAATTTAGTATATTCTGTAGTCACTTACAGAAATACATCAACATAGGCATTCTGCCTGTAGATGCTCAGAAACAGCTCTCTCCAGGCTGAAGGCAGAAGCTTGAGCAGGCACACAGATATATACATAAATGTGCTATTGGGGAATACTTTGGGATGCAGACCCTAAAACACTAAGGTTCTAAACCTGATAGGTATCTCAGCAGTGGCTCAAAGGTTTGTCTTAGAGCAGAATCGAGTTTTGGCAATTAAGCAGCTCTACAATGTGTTGAATAAAAGCCATGTAATTGAAAGAGGACTATGAAGGCTGTAGTGAGGAAGAGAAGGGGAAATCCAAATTTCCTATTTTTTCTAAGCAGAGTCATGCACCAATTTGCTTTTCTTCTTGCTGCAGACAATTGCTGTTCTTTCCTGTTTTGTTTTGTTTTTTTTTTTTGTATTCTACTCTCTAATAGACTATCAAAAAGTAAAGGCAACAAAAAGCACAAACAACAACAACAACATCCCCAAACAAAGCAAACAAAAAACCCCATGAAAACTAAACCAAAATCAGACCCAAACAAAACACCCACATGACAGCCCCAAACTAAGCAACATTCAGACATTCCAGAACAATCCATGTGTCATGGAAGTGAGAAAGGATACAGCTGGGAGCTTGCCAAATTACAACACTCATCACAAAAAAAGAACTTCAGAGTTACGTAAACAATTGCTACATTTAGTAGTAAGTGCTCTGCTTAATGGGAGGTTTTGTACAAACAAAGACAGGTGTAGACTGATGCCTTCAGCCACCCCAAAAATGTCTAGAAATAGCGTCAATAAATCCTAGGCAAAACCAAACCATCAGAAATTTACCTCACTTTTGTGGTGACCATTTCCTAGCGAGACAGTTTTGAATTTGAAAGTTATCTGGGGTGAATACAGAGAATGTGCAATACAGTGGAGAGGACAGGGCTTGCAAACATCTGGGCTTTGTTTCTTTAATTTTTGCCTAGACTTAAATATTAAACTTCATGGCAAAAAAACATTCTAATAAAAACAGGCTCCTCATTAAATCTTCCTTCATGCATATTTTATTTGTAAACCACTCCTCTTTCTATTTGATTCTACAAAAACTTATTCATACAAATTCTATCCTAAAACATCCTAGCCTAGAAAAATTATATATTTTGTTAGAAAAATTGGAATTTATATTTTTAAAACTAGCAACAGTTTAATTGTGAAAACCTTAAACTTAGTCTTCTCTCTGCAACCATTTTATCAGGCAAGGAAGAGATCACCCAAGCATGCTGCCAAGCAAATTAATATTTTTAATTAAAATTTTATCTTCTAAAAAATTGAGTGCTTATTAATGAATTCAAACATGTTTATGGGCTGGATTTTGATTGTGCGTGCTCACTTTTTCTTGGCTGATGAGCAAATGAATCTAATATAAAATTAAAGTCTTCATTATTGCTTCATCTTTCCCTGCTCAGCATTCTGCTGTGCCTCCTGCACAGGAACACTTCTGGGGAAATCTCATCTCAAGAGGGAAAATGTGTGCCTTGTGTTTAAGCCAAGCATGTGGAGTCACAAAGCAGCCAGTGACTGCTCTGCTGCCATCCTCAACACCAAAGCTCAAGGGTCCCTGTCCCTGCCAGCTGGGAAAAAAACCAGAGCTTCTCCTTTCCTCCAGTTCAGGGCCAGGACTTCACACTGCCCCCTGCAGCAGAGTTTTAAACATTATTCCAGCTTTTAAAATAGATTTTCTTGTTTTAGCTAAACTTGACTATTTTTTTTTTAAATATACTTCCGCTCTAATTGTCACTTAGCATTTGTCATTATTTGTGGAAAAAAAAAAAAGGAAGTGAAATTCCTTCTGCTTATAACACAGAAACTTGGAAAGCTCCTGGCATGAGTAAATATGGCCACAACTGGAACACTGCTTGGCACTAGGGCTACATGGGAAATATTTCAGTTCATGTGCCTTCCTGAACATTATCAGCAACAACCTGATGGGGGAAAAGACTTCGGCAGCAGTTGGAACTTCACTGCTTTGTACAGAGCTTTCAACACCTTCCCATCTAGGTACTAAACACAAGTACAGCCTCCAAAATACACAGACATGAACAGGGTTCTCTAAAAATAGCAGTTTCTGGGGTTTTGGGGTGGGTTTTTCGGTGTGTGTATTTTTTGTTGTTTTTGTTCATTTGTTTTTTGTTTTTTTTTCTGGGTTATTCTTTGGATTTTTGGGGTTTTTTTCTTTTTCACATTTACGGATTCCCAAAATGCCAAAAAAATCAGAACAATTTCTGAGGGAAAAATTATCTTCCTTTAACCTACTATTGAATTAACAGGATACTTCCAAAGGCCAGCTTCACTATTACCACCATTCCATCACCTCTGTGGCAAGGCAGAAATGTACCAAAGGAGCATGGAATCACTCTGCACTGCCAGAAGCCCTGGTTGTCCCACCCAGGGTACCAATTTCTCACCTCAGAGCGAAATAATGGATGGCTGTGGGTGTACAAGAAGTTTGGAGGCACAGACTTTCTGAACCACAGCAGCTATGGAGCTGTTGAAATCTGCAGTGGTCATGAGACAAACTCCAGTTTCTCAAGACTGGAACAGGTAACATCAGAGTTATACATCTGGCAAGAGATTTTGTTTCTTCCTTCTCCTTGAAAACCCAAGGTACAGCTTGTCTCTGGCCACTGGATGAAGTGGAACAGCCCTGTCCCAAGAGTAACCTCGGACCTGACATAGAAAAGAAGCACCTTTGCACTTCAATAACACAAAGAGCATTAGATACCCACATTGGATAATACAAACAAATCAATTCAAAACTTTGCTCTGTTTTTCAGCCAAGAGGCTAAATGACTGAAATGTAGAAGTTATTTCTTCAATTATACCCAAAGATGCCATAACAACATGTCAAAAGAAAAATCCCTATCCAAAAATCTCTTGGATATAAATAGGAAGTATTTCAGCAAAATGATAGACACTGTATTACAAAACCACTTTTCTAAATCTCTCTTTTTTGCACTTTGTTTTTTGGGTTTTTTTTTTCAATTCACCTCTTAATTTTTTTGTTAAGAGTTTGAAGAACTTGCTCCTTTCACAAGAATGCAAAGCCTTTGTATTCAGTTCTGTGGTAGGCCCCTGCAGAGTATTCTTCTCTCTTTCAGCAGAAGCAAGACCATACCAATACTGTCAAAGAAACAGTACTAAACTCAAGATAATATTTAGGTTAAAAAAAAAAAAAGAAGTAATGAACACCTCCAAACTTGAATTTAATTGGCAAGTGCACCTCAAGGCAACCAAGAAGGGTGTATTTTCAGTTTCTATCTCTTACAACTTAAAAGCATCCCCAAGAGCAAGCAGAGGCTGTTTTATATTCCAGGTACTTACCCAGATGATTAATAGTATTGTGAAGATCAATACCTGTGAAATCATGTAAGGTTTGATTCCCTGCTCAGCTCCTCTGAAGCAGCATCATTGCAATAATTCAGATGCACAACAAAGAAGAGAATACAATCTTATCTCTGGCTCCACAGCTCCAGGTAACTAAATTCTGTATAAAATAAATTCACTACAGCTGTTTCTACAAGTTCACAAAATGTCTGGTGATTGTCTTTCCTCTCATAACACCAGTTTTAAGCACCTGATCCAAATCCCACATAAGTCAATGGAGCTCCTTCTGTTTACATCAACAGACTTGGAATGAAAGTCCAAGTCATTTTCTCAGTTATCTCTGTGGACAAGTACAGAGCTTAGCCAGGAAAAAATAATTTCTTTCCTCGTGAATTCAGGTCAGTGGGAAAACTGCAGGACTGCTGGTAGATTATTTTTCTTTTTCTAATTCACTCCAGCTTTCTGTAGCCCAACAGAAAATCCTTGACACAGGCAATAGATGTGCACGCTGAAACCCCTGAAGAAATCAAAACAAGGCAGTGAGCTGGCTCTGAATTTAGTTCTGCTACATGGTGCTGAGCAAGGCAAAGCCTCTCAGAACCACAGAAACAAGGTAAGTTCAGAGAATAACCTCGGTAAAAAAAATAATGAAGAAGGAACAATAACCCTGTGTATCCTGAGAGCAGCCCACCAAGTAAAAGAGAAGTGTCTGGTGAAAGCTCTCTCTGCCAATATGATTTAGATTGACAGAACTTATATGTATTTTATATATATATATATTTTTTTTTAGCATATTTTTTTTTGTATCTATATATATATATATTTATATATATAGTTTTTTTTTGGATCAGACATTAATAATTTCCTACTTACTTTAGACACACAAAATCCAGGAGCATTGCAACAAAACACATAAACAAAATACACACAAACTCTTCCTCGAAAGCATTCAAATAGTGACTACAAAAATTCTGTGCTGACAACGTGTCTACTTTCATACACATAGAAATCATATCTCAAACCCCACATTTTTGGAGTATTTTTCTTTTATAGTCTCTTCAGGTAATTATGTATCAAACAACCCTCATGGCTCAAACCAGCCTTGAAATCAGGCACAGAGCTGGGAAACAGAACAGGCAAGAGCAAAAAAAGAAAAATAGTAAAGCAAGCAGTGAAGGTAGCAGGTAGGAGTACAACATTAGTACAGAAATAACCCCAAAAAATCCTCATTGATGTACATTTGTTCCATTATTGATCTGTCTTGGTTCCATACAGCCTTACTTCGCTCTCACCTGCTTATTTTTGCCTTTGCTTTATTCTCCCTCAGAAATTACATCTTCTCCAAGAAACACACAGAAACTCACTCCAAAATCAAACTTGATGGATGTAAAGGAGCAGTGTGATATGATGCTGTGAGAGGAGAAAGTAGGTTTGACAACTTGGGAAACAAAAGGTGTCATCCAGGAAGTGATGCACTAGCAAATTTAGGTGACATAATAAAAGAATATAACATGTTTTAAGAAATCATTTTAAGAGGAAAGAAGCAGGTGGTGTCAGCAATACCAATTTACTGTGAGCATCCTGTGCTTTTTAGTATGCTAGTGCTTTTCCAACAGCAAAATTATTCAGATAAGAACAAAGAGTATTGTGGAATATAAACCAGACTTGACAATTTTATATTAAAACTAAAAATAAGGAAAGCATTAGGAAGAAAAGTGAAATGCCAGGGAAAATAGTACATTTAAGTAATACATGGCACACTTATTTTATGGTGAAATCCATCATATTTTCTTTGAATTTTTGAGATTAATTTATAGTTTTCTAATAAGAAGCCCACAGGCTTCAATACAACACTTGCAGAAACTTCCACAAAATTGTCCAGTGACAAACCTCAAATTAGCTAAAAATTTAGGTTGAGGCTAGTCTTAAGCCAGTTTAAAAAAAGACTCTAACAACTGAATTTACACTCCCACACAGAAGGAATTTCACCTTAACATAAGTGTCCTCAGATGAAGCCCAAGCCTTGACATTTAACTGAAGTGCCTGAGCAGGATGGCAAACACTGAACTGGATGGAGGCAAACAGAAATGCACTGAGAGGCAAAGAACACAGCCCTGGTACAGCGGGGAATTCCAGCTCATCATTCACTCCATGTTCCCAGCTTATGAAGTTGTCTCACCTTTTTTCACTGTTTTGCCATAAAAGCTACTGAATTGACATGCCCCACGGAAGGCAAAACCAGTCAACCACTTCATGAGTAACAATTAAAAATTACAAGATCAACAGCTATGTGTATCCAATCCATCCTATCCTGCATGGAAATGAACAAATCCACCCAAAAGGAAACCTCAGCTCCAGTCACTTGGTCTCTTGGGGATATCAACAGTGACTTGCTATTGATTAATCCTTCAAAACAATTACCAACAAGAGTTTGGGAAAAGCTAAACAGGTAGGAAATATAAATTGCTTATGGGAGTTTTGGACCCTTCAAAGCTGTCTGCTGTTACCTGTCTGCCAGCACTTAAGAGATCCAAGTCATAACAGCAGAGATGATACATGATGCATTTGTCTTGCATCTTGCTTTTCACAATTAGCACAGAGATATGTTACCATTACTGTTTGACCCTCTAGGGAAGGAAAAAGCCACAGACACAGCCAACTGTTTGGCCCATGTCTCTAAGGAACATCACTGTGATTTGTGTGTTTCCTTTTATTGGAAAAGCACCTGCTGAATACACAATACAAAGGCATAATGCATGTTTACTTACTCCTCAAACAAATTAATAGCAAGCACTTTAACAGGCCTTTCAGGTCTTGGCTGGCTCTCCTTCAAGACAAATTGCTGGATATTAGCACAGACTTGCTGAGTTTTCCAAACAAGAGGGAAAATTTCTCATTTGTCAACAAAGCTCCCTCTTAAGTACTCACACTGGCTTCTGACTCAAATGGCAAGTGCAGGTGATTTCTCACAGATCTTCACTTGTTCTCACTGCTTGTCACTCCCCAAGCTCTTTTAGGAGCTCAAAGCAAAGATGCCTAAAGCACAGAGAATTAAACGAGTCACATGGGAGCATGTGAGCACCAGAAATCAGGAAAAAAAATGAAGGAAAAACACCAGCAGTCAGAAGAAAATACTGACTGCTAAGAGACCTGTGGTAAATGAAACAAGGAAAGGAAAATCTGACCAAGGCATAACAAACCATGCAAGGCAGAGAAAAAAAGTGTAGAGAAAAGTGATATTTCAGATAATTTGACTTGAAGAGCAATAGACATACTGTTTAGCAATGGAAGAAAAAGGTTTGCATACTCTTGGTGTGTTTAATGTGTAATATTTGATTACTTTCAAAAATAGTATTAAATATTTTAGTCAATTAAAAACTGTAATCCCTAACCTCTCCCAAAATGTGGTTTAGGACATGGTTGATAAGAGTTGCCAGCAAGCTAAGTGGCTACATAACTTGACTATTTCACTTGAGTTCAGCAAATAGCTGCATTTAAAAATGCCATGTGACAATATAAGAAAGGCAGCTCTAATACAATTGCTTGATGTAAACCTTTCAGGTTAATGCATGCTCTCCAAATTTCCATAAAATGCTATGCACATGAGAACTACTGAAAACAACAATAAATGTGGTAGGAACAGGTCTCTACTGACTGATCAAATGTCTGTTGTTGAATGATTCTAATTATATGTATAATTAATTACGTGTATTAATAATATAGACAATGCATAGGAATGAACAGGAGACACACCCCATCTATTTACATTTCATGATACAACTCTAATCTATTACTTTTGCATGCCCCAAATTCAACCCATTTTTCAAACTTCAACAGTGATTTTTAGGAAACATTTTAGCAATAAACTTGAGCAGTACAGATTTACCACATGTAATATTTTCCTATGACAAATCCAAGTTCCTTTTCTGCATGCTACCAACAGGAAGCAAATCTAAATCTATAAATTTCATGATCTATCTCATTGCAAGGGTCTATAGCTTTGCTAAGAAAGTTTTGATAGAATCACACCATTCAATTAATGCAGACTAATGGGAAAAGGAAGGGGAGTAGAGCTTGAGAAGATAGGGAGGGATAAGGACAGAGAAGCAACCACATAAAGATATTGTGTTCTCCCATTAACCACCCTGAAATCATATTGCGTCCTCTAGGATTGCTCAGAACACACCCACAGATGTAGGGAGGCTTCTGGGTCCCTTTTGCTGCAGTTCTGGATCACAGAAAAGCAGAGCTGCCTGTGAAGGCCATAACTAAGATGGGAGGAAATGGAGTGAGGGCAGAAGGGGTGTCCACAGTAGCAATGCCACCATCCTGCTTCCTTATCAAACTGGGATCTGCTGCACTCTATTATATAAAACATATTTATGTGAATTTAGAAATACACAAAAGTTTGGCTTCAATAAGCAGAACTTCTGATGCTCTAGCTGACATTTTCTAGTCTGCTCTAATATGTAATATCAAGAAATCATTACATTAGAAAACATGCGTTCCCATTTTCGCTCTGAATTGATTCTCTTCAGTAATTTCTAATCTGATGCTTCAGAGATGAAATGAGCCATATTAAATGTCTATACGTGTCTAGTATAGACAAGATGTTCCCAGATGCTCAGATAAACAAACTTAACTCCATGCACTCACAACTGGCACAAGTGCTGCATCTTCCTCTGAAGCACAGGACTTTTTTCTGAGGGGAAAAAACAAACTTTCCCAAGAACTAAACCCTGCTGACAGAAATTAGACTACTTTTTGCTGGTGAAGGCTGGGGGGTAATTTTGCTGTTGTCCCACCCTGACCCCACATTTTCTTCTGTTCTCAAACATATCAATGCCCAAATATGATAGCTATAAAAACAACTGCAACTATTATTTCCCTGTAATAATTATACAGCACAGCAGAAAAAAATACTCATTTGAAAATCCATCCATTATGTTATTTTATATACATACTTATTTGGTGAATGGATGATGAAAGAGTCCACACTCATTCCATTTGCTTCTTGTGCTAATTTTGAAGGTATTTTCCCAGCAGGATCAAAAAGCACCCAGTACAGAGGAATCATTCTGGACTTGGCACTGTGAAAATCCATTAGTAACAACACATTAGTTAAGTTAGAAAGCTTTAAAAAGTTTTCCAAAATACTATAATGCTTCACAAACTCTCAGACACTTTCAATCACCTCCTTAATACACGTGTAGGCTTAACACAAAGACTAAAAACACACCTGTACAGAAACCCCTAAAATAAATGCACCACATTGAAAAAAAAAACAACCCACAAAGCCAGCAGGGATTGGTTCCATGTATGAGACACAGCTCACATTTTATTTACTTTTACACTTGGTCTAATCACGAAGCTCAATCTCATCACTGATAAAAGTGGCTTCTACTAAAGCACAAGTTTCAATCTATATCTGCATCCCCACACATCACCAAAGTTCCACATTATCCATCTTGCTGTAAACGTGCAAGCAGATCTAGCCTGAAAAAAGTGGCATGATAGGAGTATAAGCTCCTTTTTGAAAGAACATATTAAACAGCCCTAAAGGGAGGTCTGCACAAACATATCACATTGTTTTCCATTGGCAAGCAGGATAAAATTCCAGACATCCAAATAAAGCTACAGAATACATAACTCTTAGACATACATCTGGGGATGCCTATTCCCTTGTCATTCATTAACAAAGGAATTTCTCTATTTTCTCAGAGTTTTGTTTGTACTTTGCAAAAGCTGGAGTTTTTTGGGTTTTTTTGAGTTTTGCCTTAAATTTTTTTCAAAGTTTGTAATTAATTCTTTCTATACAACAGTGTATGTGAGCACCTGCTTCAAACACGGTTTCTAAAACCATTTGTACCAACCAACAGTGAGTGGCTTGGATGCAATCTGTGTCCAAGCTGGGTGTAATGGTCTACTCCTCAAACTGAAATCAGCAAATACAGCTAAAATATACAAGTCAATTACTTTTAGGCAAGTTACCAAGTAAATGTAGAAATAAAATCAAATGAGATAACCTACTGCATCTTAATTACTAGCAATATTCTCTCTTGCTTATGAGAATCTAAATATTCATTAATTCTGAGCAATTAACAATAATGAAATGAAAGTCTGTGATGCTGAAGTTTGGAATTAGGTATGTCAGAATTCAGTAAAAGATGCATGAATTAACTTCTTCACATTTTCTATCAAGAGCCCTTCAGGAGCACCATGGTGACAAATTATTTACTATAAATGCATGTAGATCAGGGTGGGGAAGTCTGAAGAAGCTGCTAAAGCAAATGTTTATTGTAGACACAGAGGGCTGACAACACCTTTACCATCTCAGTACTCCATTAAACTGTGTGTTCAATTCAAAGCACAAATATGCAACTCCCCATCCCCAGAGTGCTCAGGGCTGCTAATACAGTACCATGACACAACAGCTCAAAATACAGCAGAAAAACACAAAATTACAGCAGAAAAACCAAAATTACAGCAGAAAAACCAAAATTACTCAGGAGTCATTTGCTTATATATTTATTTAAGCCAAACAAGCCTCTGGATTTACTTGTGTGAGGTCCCCATGACTTGGCTCTGTTTGAACTGTAAAGTATTATCACTCCTTCAAAATGATCAGTAAGTGCAAATACAGCCTAGAGAGAATTTTCTGGAGTTTTAAAAGGAGGTGGAACCCAATCATTCATTAACATATGCTATTCAGTCAGGAGTGCCAAAACAGATTCCGATTCATCAGGATCACAGACTTCCACATCTTGTATTGCATAAAGCCACAACATAAGGAAAACAAAACCAGAACCAAAACATAGTGTACAGTCTAGTCTTTCCTCAACCTGCCTTATAAGAAGAAATCTGACATGCCTTTGAGCAGCTTTCTTTTCCAATAAATTAAAGCAACTTCATAGAAGACCTTCAATTTGTTATTGTTAGGTGACCTAACTTAACACAACTTAGGTATGTGATTATCCAGTCTTACCCCTAGAAGCATCTCAGCTGCAAGAGAACTGTTTCTTCTGATGTTGATATTAAGCATGTAACAAGGTTAAGAATGTTAAGCTTCTAAATTTCTGCTGAAAATGTATTGAAACTGCTTATACTTAGCACTAAACTTGGTGCCTCTAATAAGAGCACTAATGAGAAATCCCCAAGGAGATGTCAAGGAATAATTTCAAACACTGAACACAGAGAATAACCAATTTCTTTTCCTAATCATCAGAGGCACCTCTATGTCTACACAAAGACTTATTATGTTATATTATCTTGAAGGTTAATTAGAAAGTAGGTTACTAAGGACAAAAGGTTCTGGAGGTATAATTTTTCTTTTAGCTTTCAGTGATTTGATATGATCTATAGTAGAGCTTACTCAAGAAAAGTTGCAAATGGGGAAAAATATTCTTTACAAGTTCTGTGGATAGGCCATCCCTCTGATTCAGGCCATTTTTACAGATATAGCAAGATGTCACATTTATCAAGTTTATCACTTGGTAAGTGTTCTAAATCATTGAATCAGATGCCTCTTCGTAATCTTCATTTTCTCAAAGTCCTAATGAAGATTTAGGTAATACCCTTCTGGTTCCAAGTGACTACAGCTCCTCCACAACTATAGGCTTCTGCTTACTGAGCCTGACACTTGGTGTCTTCTTCCAGGCAACACACAAAAGCTTGAGCAGCAAGAATTTGTCTTATCCCTTCTACCTCCATGTTCCCAAGAAAAAATACTTAACTTTGATACTTTGCTTCTCTGGATATTTTATTGCCTTTATGCTCAATCATTTTCTGGGTCAGGTCTTTTTATAATTTGAAAATATAAAGCATGAGCATGTCTGAGCTGACTCTCTGCCACCCTGTATAAATATCACAGAGAGAAGTACAATCCAGCATTTTCCTTTCAAATTAGACCTTTGCAATCAGTTTAAAGTTGGAAAATACACAACAGCTACTCCAGGAGAGACAGTTGAAATGTTAAAACTTATGCTCTATCACGGTACTTTGGAAACTAATTAGTTGAATTAATTATTGATTACTTTGAAGCATAAAAACCAAGTTAGTCCTTAAATGATTTACTACACTATTCTTCTGGAATTTTGCTTGGGGAAAAAAAAATCTTATCAGAATTCCAGCCAAGATACATTGGAAAATTTTGGTTATTTCAATTATGGAAATTGGAATTAAATACTAGCAACATAATAAGCCAAGCTCATGCTTCAGTACAAATTAAAAGCACCAATAAAAGCAAAAGGTTTAAATTAAGGCACCCACTTCACTCCTACCTCACTCATTCCACTGGCATACAATAGCTGCCAAACCAACTTTGAAACACATTAGAAAAAGTCCCTGAAGTCGCCAGCTTTTGTGTAAATTTTCCATCCCTTTGTGTGTGATGGATTGTTCTGCTGGGTTGCACAGAGCCCCACATGGCTGGCTGCCAAAAGGGTTAAACAGGTAATGGATGTTATTCATCCTGAAACCTTCTAAGTCACAGACAAAAATGAAAACCAAAGCAAACTAAGTTTTCTCTGAAGAGATGTTCTCTTCTGTTCCTGCCTACTCATATATCTGAACCAAACCCCTTTTACCTCAGGGCAATGCATTATTGAAGTGAGACCATTGTGTGGGTTGCAAGCTATGAAACTGCTCCAGAGGAGCCTCATTGGCTCAAACCTTTTAGAGTCACGAATTTTGAAACCCACAACACTGGAGGTTTACTTCAGTTTGAAAGCTCAGCTTAGAGAGATCTGTTTCAATACTAGGGGCAACTACTCTAACCTGGGAAATTTTGGAAATTGAGGTAGTTTTGCAACTGGCAGAACAGTTGTATGTTCTCCCTCTGCCCTTCTCCTGCCTTGGTGGTTTGTTTTTTTTTTGGATGATAATCCACACGTTTCTCAACTCCTATGCAGTGGAAAATACAAAACTTCTCATGGAAAAGTTAGCTTAAAACTGTACCACTAAAAATTCCGTATGAACTGGACGTTGCTGCTGTACAGGAAAACTTCATCCAGCCTCAAACCCCATCTCTGAACTCCACTGATGCCCCACCAAGGGCAATTTCCAACTGGCTGCACCAAACACCAAGGAGCAACCAGTGCTCACTGTCCAGCACAACAGGACTGCACAAGAACAAGGGTTTGCTAGAATGGAAGAAACCTAACTGCCAAAGAAATAAATAAAAAGAAATATCATTGCATCGTGTTTCTCTTTGCTTTACCAATTTCTGCTCACCATCAGCTTTTTACTAGGTACCAGTTAGTGTCATGCAGCAAAATCTTGAACAGTTTAGGATTTTCATCTTTGAGTCCCCTTTTTTTTGTTTTGTACCAGGAACAGTGAAGGCACAAAAGCCAATCTTCAGGTCCCTTAACAAGGACCAAGGACTCATTCCACTGATGGAGTAACTGCAGTTACTACAATTTTCATCTGTATTGATTTCTTTCCAAAACCCTTTTGAAACTGTATCACCTCTCAGTGCACAGACCCAGCAACATTCTTCAGAGATACCAGTGTGAAATTGCAGAATGTGACCAAGAGAGTATGAAAGGAGCAGTTCAAGTTAAAAGTGCAATCATGATTCTTTTATAATTATTAAACTAAGTTAAATGGAATTTTAGATTACCTTCTTCCAACTAACCCTCATTTGGATTTAAACTCTTTTTTTTTGTTTTTGATTTTTTTTCTTCTTTGTTGATTGGGTTTTTTATTTTGTTTTTGTTGGGTTTGTTGGGGTTTTTTTTGTTGTGCTGGGGGTTTTTTTGTCTGTTTTTTGGGGTTTTTTGGGTTATTTTTTGTTTCAGTTTTTTTGTTTTCTTTTTTCATTTGTTTGGTTTTTGATTTTTTTTTTAGATTTTGTTTTAGGGTTTTAATGTTGTTTCTTTTGGATTGTTTTGTTTTGGGTGTTTTTTGTTTCTTTTGGTTTTTTTTTAGTTTTTGTTTTCAGAGGTTTGTTTTGGTTGGTTTTTTTTGTTTCGGGGATTCTGGGGAGTTTTTTGTATAGTTTTTGGTTTTTGGGGGAGTTTTGAGGGTTTTTTGTTGGTTTTTGTTTTCAGGGTTTTTTTATTTGGGTTTTTTGGGGAGTTTTTTGTTTGTTTGTTTTGGTTTTGTTTCTCTTGTTTTGAGGGTTTTTTGGGTTTTTTTTGTTTGGCTTGTTTTTTTGCGGGGGGTGGTTGGGCTTTTTGGGAGGATTTTTTGGTGTTTTTTTTTTACAATTCTTTGATAAGCAATTAACGAAAATAGGGATTCATGAATATTATTGTAAAACTCTCGTTCTGTGTTCACAGGTTTAAAGAGTTAAGACCAAAGTGATTCTACTCTTAATTACCAGTGGTTAAAATCCAAAGGTTATGTTTCTCATACTTGTGTATATACAATAATCAACACGTAAATCATACACCTGTCCAAAAAGATTGACATCACTTTGAATACTGGTTTTCCTTTTACTCAGTAAATCAATAGTTAATGGGTATAATCCCTTAGCCTTTCTTAAAGACAACCTGTTTTAATATCATTTAAGGACGGAGTACCTCATGCTTCAACCCAGCACAGATCTTGAGGAGTCTCATAAAAGTCATAATATTTACTGCAGTTTCTAAGTGGTGGAGTTTCTATTTGCTATTCAGAGACTCGACTGAATATTGAAGAAATATTGGATTCACAAATGGCTTAGAAATACAAGGTTTTGCTTTTACTCCCCCAGAAAAAAGTATGAAGTTTTCCTCCTGCGGAAGTTTCACAACCAAAACAATATCCAGAATCAGGGCACAGCATTGCAATAGAGTTGCAAGTCATGCCACACATTGCTGCTCTGGGCATTGGTATCCAATGGATATTTGTGCATCCATTACAGAAGACACAGAACACTTTTTGCCAACAGTCAGCACAGCTTTAGGTCACCACCAGTTTTCTAGGACTGTTCATTAACTGCAGAGCTGCAGACATTCATACAGTTCTGCTAAATAAAGTAACAGGGATTACCACAATCCAAGCACAACATTAATTTCTTAGTCAGTAAAATTGGCTAACATTTGTCTGGAAATCAGATGTTTCTAGTGCTTTTTGCTATAGTCATCAAAGCCAAAATGATTTATGTAAGACACAAAGAAATAGCAAAAACCCAGACAACAACCCCCCCAAAAACCCCAGACACAGGCTCAGAGCACAAAAAAAGAAAATCTGCCTATTCAGTAAATTAAAATCCACAATGCACCAAAAGAACTTGTATTTATATATTCACCACATCTTTCTCATCTTCATCCTATCTCCTCCAAAAGCCCAGGGATGAGAGCTGGTGGAAGAAGTAATACCCACAAGCTTTCCTTTCTAATGCATTTCTCATGCACTTTTGCTTATGTGTATATATCTATTGCTTGTGCATATATACAAAAGTTTCCAATTCATTTCCATGAGCACTGTAAAATCTAGTCCATATACAACACTCCAATGAACTATCAAGTCTGCAAAGCAGCAAAAATAAATAGAAATGTGTGAAATGGATGTATCTGTACCTCTCTGAATCCCAGTCCTTCCTACTGATCTGCAAACACACAGTACAGGAGGAGTCTTTATTCCTTGTTTGATGGCTGCCTGTCTAAAAATTGCCATGGTAATCCTGAAGTCCTACAAAAGCATCAGCCTGGATGTTTATGTTGCAGAAAGCTGTCCATTATGTGCGAGGTATATTACTTAAGATCTCTGAATACTTAATACCTGTCCCAAAATCAGCCTTGCCAGAGTAATTGGAAAATATGCTGCAGCCAAACAACGTATTTCAGAACTACAGTGTATATTGTCTCATTTTCCTCACATGGAAAAAAATAGATGAGAAGTAACAATCTAATCTTGATGACGAGAGTGATTGGTTCAAAAATATTAGCAATAAAAAACCAGCGTTAACAGTAGCATCTCCCCATGGCTGAATTCTTTCTCTAGTGACAAGAGCACCACCTATAGACCCACAAAATCATCATTTCATCATGTTTGACCTTAAACACAGTTTAGCTTCTAGTCTTGAATAAGTGTTAGATGTTTCAGCTGTCATCGTAAGAGTAACACAGTAATTTTTAAGAATTTGTATTGGCTAAAGGTGTGGTCCTATTTATTTTTTTTTTTTATTTATTTCTGCAATATATATAAAGATACCATGAAGCTTTAGAAGTTAATTAAGATTAAAGAAGAATGGTGGAAAAAAAAATCAAGCAAACTGCTTTTCCAATAATCTAATGTGTGGGCACACATGAATAATACTGCCTTACTCCTAATCACTGCAGTAACTTCCCACTTTGGAAAAAGGTAAAACTAAACCAGAACAGAGCACTCTTTAGAAAAATTATTTTCTGTGTTTTTTTTTTAAAAAAACAACCTCATTTTGAAAGAGTTAAATCACAAGTAGCATTAGGACTAGGCAAGCTCCAGTTTCATTTTGTGCCTTTTTGCAGGAGTGTGTAACATCTGTTCCAATACAAGACATCCAACCTAGCATGAAGTTTTCCCATCTCAGCTGCATGTCATGATAGGATATAAGAGGAAAAACTCTTAGATCATCTTTTTCCTGTCAAAATAGTGTGATATTAACATCAAAAAACGCCTGATTCTTTGCTTAGCTAGTAAGAAGAAACACCTAAAATTCTCTCGTGTTTTTTCTTGATTTGAAAGTGCAACTTAAAAAAAAAAAAACACAGGATTTGCTCAATTTTTTTCTAATCAGTCATATATGTCACATCATAAAGAACAATCAGACTCCTTATGTGCAAATTGTAGGCAAAGAGATTTGCAAAGCTACAGCAATTAGTGCTACAGTTACTCGGTTCTTATCTGAAGTGATGTACAAAATAAAAGGGGTTTAGCAGTCAAAGTCAGACTTACAGCAATGCAAACCAGCTTCCCTGGTTTATTTCACTAGGATTAAAAGCTTCTCTCTTTTGTGTACTCTGAATAAAGCCCTTTAAATCATCAGTGTTCATTCACTGCTGTTCAAGACTGTACATGACCAAAACAAGGATCTATACTTAGCTACAAAGCCCTCCTTAGAAGCCTGAGCTTGAGAATCAATTAGAAAATAGCTGGACAAGGAAACCTAAGAAAACTGGTTGGACCCTAAAGGACATAATAATAATATTTAATAGTATCGAGTTCAGCCAGCTATTGGGAAATCAGAAGAAACACTTAGAAGCTAATAAAAAGAATTTTCATTTTCACACAACCCTGCAAGCAATACTCAGTGCTTCAGCCAGAACTCAAGCAAGATCAGCACTGTCTTTCACTGTCATAAGCACCTCAAGATGCTTTAGCAAAGGCACAGGTGTTGAATCTTGGTCACTGCTGAAGAGTCCAAAGACAATGACCCCAGTAAGTGGAAACTGCAGAAAAGCAGAATAAACAGGCAATTGTCATACATGCAAGTCCCTACCCGTGGTCATAGAACTTACTTTTAGAAGACAGAAGACTTCATACATTATAACCAAAACTGAGGAACATAATAAAAAGAAGACCTCTTGGCCTAGATGACAGTATCAACACATCAGGAAGATGTCCAGAGTCCTAAGTTCAAAGTAATTTTTAAAAGAAATAAAAGAGCAGCTTTTCAGATACTTCACAAACTCCTCCACCTTCAGAGAAAGGGAGTAATCACTGGCACGTTTAAATGGAGCAATGACCTCTCAGGTATGCAAAGACTCTTCACAGCATAGCAGCTAAGGGCTTATACAACAGAAACCACCAAAGTTTGAAAGTTGAAAACCAGGAAGCTGAATTGCAACTGATGTAGATAAAATGACTGGTTTGGAAAGTCACCCTTGCAGCAGCAAGATCCCACCAGAGATGAGCAGGAAAGCATGAACTCGCCAAAGGTAGAACTGTGGAGTAATGAAATGACAGGATTCTGTCTGGGAGTATCAATTATATGAATTATGGGTCAGGGTATGTCATAAGGATGGTAATGCAGAAAGAATGTCAAAGAGCTACAGATGGCCTGAAGGTGAAATGCCAGGCAAGTTCCTGTCAAGCAGCCACGATTCCTACACGGAATAGTTGTAGGATTCTTCACAGCTTGAATCAAACTGTTGCTGCACTCATATGCCCTGTGAAAATTCAGGCATCTCAAGCTGTTCTCTTATAATACTGTATTAAACTTTCAACTGATTTAATATAATTCATTATTTAACAGCAATTTAACTTTCTCTTTTATTAACTTAAGGACATAATGACACCAGCAAATTTGAGTGCTGAAGAATTCACGAGAGGCCACTAGAGAATGCTTTGAGATTAGATGTAAGAAAACATCAGTCTTCTCATTTTTTTATATTAATTAGCAATAAACTCATAATAAATCTATACAATCAACACTAGGTTTGTGAAAATAACTGGTAGACAGAATGACTCCCTAAAGAGAGCTCAGTAGAGAAGACAAAAAAGTAATGTCAGAAGCAAATAGGTCTAGAGCCTCCTACAGCCAGAAAAGTCAGGGTGGAAGAAAATATTTTAGTTACCTTACTCTTTTACAAGGCAGACATTTCTCATGACTGAAGTTACCATGAGAGGCAAATGCTCACACTCTTATATTTAATTCTACCCCAACCAATTCATATTGAGAATTGCTTCCAGAACTCTTAGAAGTAAATACCATTTTTCTAGCCTAAGCAGGAGAAACACTTTTCTTCCCTAAGTCAGGTTCACACTGAGGACAGCTATTAGATTTCCTTTTGATGGATTTTTCCCATGTATTTAATCCACCAAGGGTTAGTAGGCTAGTTGCAGGAAGCATATTTGGCAACAACTGAGTTGTGATTATCACAATCATGACTTTCTGCTTTTGTCTGCTCAGGCAGCAAACAAAAAATATTGAATCTGGACCATTGCACAGCAGGCCCCTGGAAAACCCTGCAAGACGTGTGCACTTACAGTCATCAGGATTTTTTTTTAAAGATGATGAAATTTCTTTTTAATACGATGTCATGGGCATGATCTGATTTTTGGCACGGATGGAAATAAATTGCTAGCAGTATCAGAAGCCAGGAAGAGCACACAATTCAATGTCACTTCCAAATCAATGAAAAGCATTTCAAGTTTTCTAGCTGTCAAGGTTTTCCTTTAACACTTGTCACCATACACAAAATCTAGAGAGCATTTTTTCTTTCTCATTTATTACCATATTTTATAGATAGATGTATTTCTTTATATTATATCTGTAAGTAGATATATATGACAGCTGTGTACTTGAGGGACACTGTGACTGTGGATTTTGTAAAATTATGTTTCAGTGGTGATAAAACATCCCCTATTCTCACTCAGTCCTAAATGGCCATGTTCAGAACTGAGTAGTTTCAGCCAGATGCAGAAGCTGCTGTTTGGGAGTTTGTCTTAGTTCTATGTACAAAGTAGGCATAATTCTGAATACAGATGAAGCAAAAGAGGGGAAACAAACACCAGAAAAATTAACAATTCTTTTTCCTAAACATGCTACAATTATTTCATAAAGTTTTGTACTTCCCTAAATCAGACTGGGCTTGGTGTATTTTGAGTGCTCTGTTTCCAACTGTCCTTTCACCAGGATTCCTTGCAAAGTGGAGTACTGCTGAAATCGTTATTAATCTGACCTAGTTTAGTATTTGAAATTAATTCTCTTCAAAAATCTATCCAGAAAGACAACTCAAGGAGATCTTGAGCTTAAGGAAAAAATCCAACCATCCCACAGGCCTTTTGGCAAAGTTCCTAAGCTTTTCTTACCAAAGTGCTAAAATTTTGGACAGACATATCATCATCATAAGACAGTTATAACAATAAGTGCTATAATACAATTTGAAACAAAACAAAAAACACACATGAAAAAAATCAATTTTACACTAGGCTAGCCAGGACATTTCACAAAGAATTCTTATGTATCACAACTCAGAGTGCCATAAAATTGATGTAGAATTAAATAATGTCTTGGTGCTTCAAAAAACAAAAAAGTGGATTTAAAATTGTATTTCTCAGCAAAGTAATCAGCAGTGGAATGTGAAACACATAAAGACTGTAAGAACAGAATCAATTTACAATTTAAAGCAGGTATTTCCATCTTTGATAGCATAAACAAGTAACTAGTTAGCAATTTTTGTTCAAATTAAGTAAAAAAAGAGGGGGTTTAAAGCTTGATTTAAATCAGAAAAAAAGCTAAAAAATAGATGAAGTACTTCTTGAAGCTTGAAATCTCAATTATTCTGAAACATGTTCAGGCTTTGGAGCAAAGAAAGAACAAAGCCAACTGATTGTCAGCAGATTCTAAGCAGAGGTTTTACAGGGTGGCTTTTTTGGGGGGTGGGTCAGGGTGTTTCTTAGAAGTTTCTCTAAGTGTTTTGTTTTTATGAAGTCAGTTCAGAAGACTTGAGATGACATCCAAGTGCCAGCCACAATGCACAAAGTTGTCTTCAACCTCATTTTGAAATTCCATTCATTTAAACTTTACCTTTCTCATAATTTTGAACATGTAAACAGTAAAACCACATAAAACCAACATAAGCAGATTTGTTTATTATGACTATTTCAGCTGAAAGCATTTTAAATTAAACCTCTGGCTTAAAGAGTATTTACAAACCAAGAAAACCAGCTGGCAGAACTGAGATGTGAAACACAATATTGGCTGAAGCAATTATTAAAATAAAGAGCTGTACCAAAGCATCTTATCTATGGCTGTAGAATAATTGCTTATCCAAACCAGATATTTTCCTCCTAATACTTGTAGATATTGTACAAGGCATGGGAGTAAATAGAGAAAAGCACTGAATCCAGGCAAACTGACACTGGCATGGGTGGATGTTTTCCAAAAACAGGTAAATGCACCTCTTCCAACCCATGGCCCATTTTCGGGGCTCAGACAAAAAGCACAGAGAAAGTCACTGCTCTAACTGAGAAAAAAGCAAGAGAAATGGCTTTTAATATTAGCTAAATACTTTCTTGTGCAATTCCCATGTGATTATTCCACCTCCACTGGAGATTACTCACTGGCAACAAATGATGAACTCAGTTTTATTTCTTTGTTGTTTTTATTCTAATAGTTGTAGCCAGGCAGTCATTCTCAGTTTTCCCATTACTGCTGTCAATCTAGCTATCTGGGGCAGCTGTGGACACTCTCCAATTAAAATATTTATTGAATATCCTAACATAAAAACACGTACCATCACACTTGCCTAGCACTACAGTACCCATACATTGTACAGCACAAGTACTGTGTTGAATGAAGTCTGCACTCAAATATTATCAGCACAGAGATGCTTCTGGCTTAATAAAAATGGGGCATTTTCTAATAGTGAAAAGAGCATGAATATACATTTATTATTAGACAAGAACACTATCTGTTTGTCTTTTAAACAAATCTAAACAAGTTTACTTATCAAAAACAAGTATGATCCTAAAGGGTACTTGATGTCCATTTACCCATCAGCTTTATATCCATTAGGCATCAACTAAATTGATGCATTTTAAACTGTCCTTTGTATCCATGATAATTGTGAGTTCTGAAACAGTAGAGACTCTTACATGTTAAGCTTGATGTATAAAAATAAGGCATCTATTTGTCAGAAAAAAAATAAGACCAATTTATAACCTCTATAATTAAGGCATAAGGAAATCTCAAGCTGTCAAATTTGTTTTCAGCTACCCTAAAAAATTACATATAACAATACAGTACCCCAATAACAGTGAGAGAAGGCACACAGAACAATAACATCATGGTTTGCAAATGCATAAAAAATGAACTAAAAAACTAGATATGAAATTTTACAATTCAGTTCAATGGCTGTAACTGTCCTTATCTTCCCCTCTGCTGCCAGCCAGGAAAATGTCCAGAGCATGTGTTTAAGCAGCAGGCACTGAAGCCTGTGTGCATGTTGGACTGTCCTGGCAACGTGCACAAACCCAGGCTGCACTCACAGGTGAGAGGTAAATGCTCTTTCCTCCTGAGATCCATCCAAAAAAACATTCCATGCCCTAAAAACAGAGGGAATGCACATGGGAGGCATGTAACAACACAATTTACATGGGAGGCAGCATCACTTCATCCTTCTTTGTCTCCTAGCTAGGAGTGATTTCTCATCAGGCTGCCAGGATGAGCTGCATGCCAGGGAAAGACAGGTCTTAAAGGGGGAAACTTGACTGGCTTGAAAAGTTCTGGCAGAAACACTCAGAGTTGTTTCAGGAACAGAACTCAACTATAAGTCAAGGTAATTCTCACCTCCATCCTACAGACACAAGAGGAAAGAATGAAATTCACTAGTTGATTCTATCTTTGTTGAGTTTTTCTTATGATGGTCAGGTTTAGGAAAAGGAAGCTTCTTGAATGAAAAATCAACTGCTGGAAAGAGCAGTATTTGCCTTGTCACTATGGCTTGCAGGGAACAGAATACTCTTATTCACAAAGGGTAGGAAAACTTGGTTTTGGGAGCTTTGAAAGGGAGTGGATAGAAGGAAGCTGATACAAGTTGGTGGCCATAAGTCCTATGTGAGACACTGACTCTGTATTGTAAAAGCTGGACAGACACACTGCCACTCATATCTCAGGGAAAGGATAGCCTTTTCATTTAGATCAGCAGGAAATGGAAGTTTTCTGGAAATTTGAAAATCATCACCAACTGAAATTTTGTGCAAAATCCCAATGTGTAACATCTGGGTATTCTGCAAAGTCACCTGGCTGCAAGCCTCAGCCTCCAACAAACGAAGCACAGTCAGCTGCGAGGATTTTTCTGTAACATCTTCATAACACAATAGGTAATTAAAAATGAGTTATGTTGCCTTGTGTTATAAAATGGATAACTGCTTTAGATTTTGGAGTTGTTTTTAAAAGAAAAAAAAGTCCACTGCGTAAAACATTGCCCAAAAAACCCTCGCAAGGTAGTTTTAATGAATCTTTCATGGTTCAATAAGCTATTGTATTAGGTCATTCTCCTGATGAAGCAATGCTCCAATCTCATTATATTTAGTCAGAAAGAAATAAGCTGCTAGTGTTATTGGATTTCTTATAATTAGTTAAAAAGCAATTTTTTGAAATTTCCTTTGCTCATAGGGTTTGGGGAAAAAAAAAAAGTTGAGAGAAGTAATACTGTGGTATATTTAAGTAAAATATAGTGCTCCATACACAATAATCATGCCCTGCCATCCTACAGCTGGGATGTGCTTTAAGCTTCAGGGTAAGTCAGCCTCTTTCTACTACATCCTTCCTTCCCCCTCCTGTAATCTCTACTTTTCCAAACAGCAAACCTGAGAATGAGCTCAAATGGCTGAAAGCTCTAAAGGAAAAGCACCAGGCAGTCCCCATAGCTGGTGGTAACTAACAGAAAGTGAATCAGTTGCTTTGTATAGGGGATAAAGTAAAAGCCCAGTCAGAATAACCTGCCTCATCACAACATTGTGTTCCCAACAGAAATTAATTTTGTGAGCTGTGGGAGTTTGAAACAAACATGTGAGGGCTAAAAAGACCTAATGCCATCATCTCAGCATGGAGAGGAAGATGGAGAGGTACTTTCAGAATAACGGTTACAGTCTCTGGGTAGGGACAATGTTTTCCCCCTGGGGTCTTTTCGAAAAAAGAGTAGAATAAATAGTGCCACATGTCTTCACAGCTGGAACATCTGTGACTGAGAGGTTGGCACGAATTTATAATTTATAATTTATAATGACCACATGAATCTAGCTATAATTGACAGACACGACCGTAATGACAAAATTCCATCGATTTTCCCTGGGACCAGAGCTTCTCAGGCTTGAAGTACTAAATTGTGTTAAAAGAGCATGAGATTTCTCAAGCATCCACAGAGAAAAAGCATTCTCACATTTTATAATCTATACCTGATTTTTCATATGAGCCCGAAGGCCGCCCGTACAAGTTGATGCAAAGGCATCTGATGAAGGTTGCTAAATACACAGAAACTCATTAAGTGCCTGCTCCAAAAGAGCTGAGGTCTGGAAAAGCCTTTAAAAATACCAAATATGCTTATCCTGCCCCTGGGTAGAAATCTGCTGGTGAACACTGCTAGAAATGGGCTCATTGAACCCTATGGAGTTCTCTTAAGTTCTTGTTTCACATGAGCTACAACGCACGTAATTGCAAGTCCTTGTACGTAGGTGACAAAGCAGCACGTCCACAACAAAATAAAATAAACAAACAAACAAACAAAAAAACCCAAAATAAAAAAAAACAAAATAAATGCTATTTTATAAAACTGCAGCTTCTTATTCAACACACTGAAGGCACTTAACAGTTTTACGGTGAAGCATGAACTATATTGCCCAAAGCAAACACCATGAAAACACAACTGGTAGGAGCAAAAACCACCTCAGATTTTCATCCTCCCCACATTCAAGTTTCCTCTAGATTCAAGATTATTCTAGTATAAATTCCTAAAGACATTATTCCATCTTTATACCAGCCAGTGTTTTTTTATTCCCACGAAACGATGTTTTGCAGAAAAATATTTCCCAATAGAAAACTGAAACATTTCACAGACATACTTTATATTAAAAAAAAATAATAGGTTTGCTAAGGAATTCACAAGCGTGCCATGCATAACTACAAACCTCTTTCAGCTGTGATCAAGACATTTGTATTTATAAATTTTAAAAAATAAAAGAAGTTTTTGATATGCTGAGTAGAAGCTTGGGTTTTTTGTAAATATGCTGTGATAAGTTTGGTAGATTTGTTTCATGGCTTTGTTTCTTGCTTTGGGGAGCACTGCCTTTTTAACACATTTGCACAGGAGATTCAGGGATACACTGATACACACTCTGAAATACTGCAGAGATGGACAGGGAGCCACCTTTCCTCTGTCCTGGGTTCCTATCCCTCATTCACACTCCTGGAAATGCTTTTGATAACAAGAAAAATACGCTGAATTCTTTTTAGTACTTGGTAACACCGCTACTAAATTCCAAAAGGAAATAAAAAATCTGTGACTGGCTTGGATTTCCATCCAAAAGAAACAAAGGCACAAAACTGGGGAAGGGTGAAAAGCCTCCCACGGAAGCAGCCACGCTTTTGCAATGCCCAAATGAAGGACAGCACACAAATATTTTCAGAAAGACTGGATGTAGAATGCAAGCACTTGGAGATGGCAGAAGTTTCAGTTCTCTCCCTTTTCTGTTACTTGTGCCCCTGCCCACTGACCTCCTGACACCATGCCAGTCCTAAAACAGAACTACTGCTTCTCACAGAATAACCAATCTAGGGAGCCTGTTTGAAATTATTCCACACAATCTTAGTTTCTAAAGAGTCTGTAAAGCACTATCAGTTGTCTACTGTACTACAGTCATTGATCTAAATTGCAATTAGTATTAATGCAAAAATATTTATGAACCAAAGCTATTCCCTTCCATTTCTCTGTCCCTTTCAAACCTGCTAAGAGCTGTATAACTAGGCAGAGGAGAGCCCTTCTTCAGTGCACTCTTGAGAAGTCAGTGGTGATTGCCTTACCCTCAAACAGGAAATTGGAAATTCAGAGTAGGGCAAGAAGCTGAACTCCAGCTATTGAACAGCTTCCATAAAATAAAGGGTTAAGTAGACAAGGGCACTTCATTTTGGAGAAGAGGCAGCTGAAGAAAGGGTAAAAACCAGACAGCTGTGAAACCAGGCACTGCACAGAGAAGGTGAATGGAAAGCAATTATTCTTTTATAGAAGAATATGGAAACATCAAACTAAACCAGCAGAATGAAGGCTCAAAATGAACCAAGATTCCTCACAATGTGCAAGAGGGACACTTTTGGACAATCTTATGTCCCAGGTGCACATTCAGGGACTCTTCCAGAGCCAAAAGACTAAACTGAAAATCTCCTTAACTGGATTTAGCACACGCTTGCAGCTTTATTGTGTTCAGAGACACTCACCATAAAGGTGAAATCCCCAGGAAGCCACGTGCATCACTCTATGGAACAACTTCCTCTGAACCCATTTTAGTTCCTTTGCAATGACCCAAACAGAAGAATGCCAGCAAGGTGGATTTTTCCCCAAATGCACCAAATCTTTCTATAAATTAAATATATTCCCAAATATTTTTAACTGACAGGTTTTAATTATCATTTCTGTACTTAAAAAAAAATAGTTTCAACAATTTCCTTAAGAATCATTGAAGCAAGGCACTGTTCAAATGAAGGAGAAGCCAGTGAATGTTGATTTCACCATGACTGTAATGACCACAGGTATACTTATTGATGCCTCAAAAATCATGTTATGCTGGTTATTCTGCTCACCAAGTGTTGGTCTGCTGTGCAGGGACCAGGCCTGACTTCACCAGCTGCAAATCACAGCCCTGAGGGAGAAGGACCTCTGAAAGACTCCTGCTTTTCTTCACAAGGAGTTCACTTGCCCCTCAAGCCAAACACAGCACCATAACTCTGCTGAATGCCTGGCACAGGAATTGCTTGGTTTACAGGATTGCTCGACCTCCTCACACACACCCAGCATATTCCTAGGCTGATACAATTAAATGGGGCTATTTTTAAATTTTTTCTCCATATTCAGAAGTTGTTCTGTGATTTACAAGCATCAGCAAGAGCAGGATCAACTGCTCCCTGGCAGTGTAGTTGAGCATATTCCTGCTACTAATTCAGCACACATATCCCAGCCACTACCCAGGGAATGCAGTGATTAGGCAGCTTTCCAGTAAACAGTCCTTAAAGCAGTTCATAAAAATTCCATTTAGAAAAAGCTTTGTTTCTTGCTCGAGAATTTGATAAGATAATGCAATAACTGCTTGGGGATATATTTCAAGTCCACCAAGTGAGTTAAATTCCATTTCCACACATCCTATCATTGCTTTTGCAGCTTAAAAGACTATAAAGTAGCTCTTGTGTACATATAAGATGCAATTAATTTGGGTGCTGCTTTTTTATAAACACACCCTTAGAAAATTCTAAAAACATGCAATGGAAAAGGTGAAAATATTCATAAAACAGTCCACAAAAGGCAGATTCTCAAGTAGAAACCTCGTGGCACAATCTGATTCAGAACTTGTCCCGACCAAAAACTGTTCTTAGTAATGGAGAGATCACAGAATCACAATCTATGTATTCTTTTGGCATTCTGCCTGAGGTTACACCCTTAATTCACAGGTCCCAGAAATAACCAGAAACAGTCCATTTTATAGACTACAAGGAAATCAAAGAAATACTAAATTTTTGGCACAGTAATTCTTAAACTTAGAGCATCAGTTTGTTATCCACAAATGGAAAGCATTTTGCTTGTTTTAACAACTTTCCATAAAAGACAAGATTCAATTGCAACATTTATTATCTAAAAGCGTTTTGGTCAAAATAAAAATGAAACTCAAAATTATGATCCATTTTTATGATAATAGCTGATACTTATTAAGCAATAAACTCTTGCTCTCTCCTATTTTTATTTCCTCAAAAAAGCAACATAAACCAAAACTTAATGTAACCTCATGTGTTTGGGCTCCATTTTTTACTTCTTGTTTTGAGAAAACGCTTTATAACAGCTTCATTGAAGGCTCTTTAAGAAACTAAATCTTTCTAGTTTAATAGAGCAATAAGATGTATATGAGGGCATCAAATGAAAAGGCAAATGAGCAGTCACAATAAAGTACTCCTGAAAGCCTCAGCACAAACTGCACGACAAGCTAAAATGAAAAGAATGATTTCATTCCTTTTGCTTTAACCAAAGTCTTAACATTTAGGACATGTAAACCACTGCCATTTTAGGGCCAATCTCTTATAACCAGATGTAGCTAGCCCTAGCAAACAAGGCAAAAATGGGAATGTTCTCAAATGGTCTTTGCACATGCACTAATCCATCCACATCACATTAGATGAATCTTGTAGTCGATAGTACTTTACATGCTTACATAATGACTGTAATTCAGAACCTTGCAATCCAGTTCCCTAAGATAAATTACCATGACAAAATTATTCAACCTCCCTTTTCTTCTAAGGGTAAATGCAAAGCAGTTTGAAGCTCACAGTAGGTTTAAATTTTAATCCAAGAGCTGACAGTTTGCAAGATGATTACAGTCTTCCCTATGTCAAAAGTTAACAGAAGAGTGGAGTTTATTTCAAATTAGTGGCTCTAAACATCTAATACAGTAATTGTATTAGATAAATTACACTTTACATACAGTTACAACAACTATTGCATTATTAGGCACCTGTCTGAAAGACTTGGCAGTTTCACAGTGAAACATTATTCTAGTTGATGCCTTTGGATGAGGCCACTGCCCTTCTCCCATTGGCATAAAATTCCAGATGGAAAATGCCAGCAATCTTAACCGCTTCGCAAAACAACAGATAATGAGGGAAATACATTAATATGCTTTCTTAACCCCTTTCAACTGACATAGGTTTTGCATGCTTAAAAAAACAAACTAGTTTTTCCATTACATCATTCAGTTTGAATACCAATGCCCTTCTTTAACACAACTACCATGTACACAGATGTATAACTTCTCCTTTTATAGAAGCAATGCCCAACTTTGCATGTTTTTCTTTACTTTCTTTCCTCAGATTATAATTCTAAATTCCTTTTTGATTTTTATGCCATTTCCCTGGTTTAATTCTTCAGTGCTGTTAAGTGAAGTGCCCCTCTCAGTTCTGTGAAACTACACTGAGTTACAGCAGCTGAAAATCTGGGGAGCTTTTTTCCCCTCCTTGTTCCTGCTTAGATTTTTAAAATGCAGCATTTATATTCATTATCCATTAAAGTTAATTTCACTGATATATGAATAATAGGTACAAAACTGGGCCAAGTTCCCTCAAGAGGGTTTGACGCTTCTTTCAGGAGGACTAGAAATCACCCCAAGCTTTCATTTTCTGTTTGGCAATTTTTAAAAGATAAGGCATCTTGAAAATTATACTTCTATTTAGGCTTCTTACTATGGACCTTACAGGCACTGTAACTACAGAGTGGCCTTATATTAAACAGCCTAAACCTGTTGATGTAGCAAAGCATTCCAACACTCATTCAGCAGAACGGACATTCGGCCTCTCTGAGAGCGTGAAAGTGCAGCATTAACAACTGCTTCATAGCAAAAAGTAAATACAATCCAAATCTTACTATTTCTTGGTAAGATCACAAGCAATGGGACAGTGAAGGCAAATTTTTTAGACTTGCAGCCCATTTTCCTCAAGGTGGGATATCTGCTTATTGCAATGGGTTTCAGTTTAGAACCCAAGGCACGGTTTTTACACCGCTGAGATCAGACAGATTCTACTTGGCACCCTACTTTAAAATAGCAGGCAAGTGGGGTACATATAGGGAAAAATTAAAATTTTCAATACCTGCTCACACCTTATTTTCAGATATCCTCCAAAATGATAGGGAACAGCATCAATGAAAAACATGTTTGCATCAATGGGGCCTGTCCCAATGGGATGGACTATCCCAGTTGGTTGATACAATCACTGACAGATGACGTGAGAGGTTTAGCAACACAGTGTTTAAAATTCAAGCAGCAGTAGCTCTTCCACCAGGGTTTCACCCAGCTTCAGGAGCACACCTTCTGTTTGCATCATCAATTTCTTTGTTTTCCAGTTGAGTTGCCAACAGCAGGTAGTGCAGCATCATTAAAGAAACGGAGCTGTATCACAAAGCAGCTTGACTGGAAGAATTTGCAGCTCCAACCATCAGAAATCCCAAACAAAAGGCTGGCCTAGTTTTCTCAGCAGTCAGACCTAAAATTACTCATTGGAAGTGTTCTCTCTAGGGTCTGAAAGGACTTATATATTGGAATATATATAGAAAAATGATAATGCAGCTTCACAGAATGAATCACAGAAAGCCTGTGCTGGAACACTTCAAATTCAGAATGGACTTTAATGTTCATCACTACCCTCAGTTATTTGGTTTGTCTCCCTTATTCTTGGCCTTTTCTCCCAGCTTTCTACTACCATGATGTAAAGGCATGCTAAATAATCCAAATAATCGCGTGTGCTCTGTATTTCTTTGAAGATGGGATAAATACATTTTTATCATTCCTAAAAACAACCCCAGAGTAATTAAAACCTGACAATGCAACACAGTTATTATAAAATATTGCCTACAGCCATGGGTGTTTCTTGAGAGCAGTGAACATGGAAGAGGAAATATCAACCCAACCTCCTGGTCTACACTACAAGAACACTTCTTATAAATCATATTTTTCCAGTGTTCTATTCAACAGCATAAATCAATCTCCAATAGAGAGATTCGAAAGTCACAGACACATCCACAAAAACTGCTTATTGACCAATATTCCACAAAAAAATTCAAAGCAACCTTATAGGAGAGAAAATGTGGTCTTAATAGGGATTTAACATTAAGAATCCAATCTTCAAAATAAGGCAAACTGATTTTAAAGCGAGGTTTGGTTTTTAAATGTTAAGAGCATAAAATTGAAGAATTAATTGAATTTATTGTCAGTTCAACATTGCTAATGTAAATTATAGATAACTGTATCGGGTCATTCTTGACTAAATTAAGTGCTATCTATCATTATGACATTACTAAAGGCCTTAAAAAATCTGTTGTTAAATGCAATCAACTTTAAATTAAACTATGTGTATTCAGTCAGTGTCTTAAGCAATGACGAGGCAAATGTATCTTAAGGTGGTAGTAGGGATTTATACCTCCACAACTTTTGATGTAAAATTTAAATAAGTTGGAATTTGAAAAAGCAAATGAAGCTTGACTGCATTTTGCCCACGAAGCTCTTCCTTCCTTTTTGATTTACCACTAGTCTCTACTCATTAGATCAAAGCTCACAAAGTATTAACCCCTTTTGAGACCAACCAGCATTTTCAGCCTGATTTAAATGTCACTGAAGGCAATGAAAATTACCTGTGTCGGCTTCAGTTAGGCCTTCTACAATCTCAGTGCTCAGCAGCTACAAGGAGTAGGACTGAGAGGGTCTGACTAACTTTGCTGATGCTGAGCACATCACCTGGCAATCAAACATCTTTTGGGAAAGATCAGAGATGACTACTTACATTGCTTCAGCACAGCCATCTCTGCTCTGAGATTACTGGCTGTACAATGGAAAAAGCGAAAGTAGGTGAAAATACAGACACCTACACCTGACTTATACACACTGATATTCATCTATTAAAAAAGACTGTGGTGACTTCTCAAAACTCTCACTGGGGAACAACAAGCAATAGTCATTTCAGCCAAACTGGTACTTAGACATCCTCTTGGCTGTGGGCATTGTGGGTCATGCCCATTTCTCCTGTCATGTAAGTGAAAGTGTTGCTGACATTTGTTCTTTGGAACAGTTACTGTTATCCTCCTTGTTGACAGAATTACTCTATCACATGATATTTTGTGTTTATTTTCTAAGCAGTTGCCAGTAATAGTGTCTATGCCTGTCATCTCCCTACATGTGGACTGATATCTACCCATCACACTGGAGGATCATGACCCTTGAAAAAGAAACTTGCTTTTTAAACTCTTGAAAAGATATTCCCAACACAGTCAGTAGATTCTGAGGGTGTCAGCTATTACGAGTAAGAATTGATGACCGCAAGTTAGTCAAATTACACCATCACACCTCCTCAGAAGAAGAATTTAGGAATTGAAAAGTCTGCTCTATTCCAACTATACCAGTCCTTGACCATGTAATTTCCATGTGCTGGCCACTGACAGCTTTTCAACACAAAGTACATTAAGCAATCATCAACTCATTCAACTTTGACTGTTGAACATTGTCATTAAGTATTAGCGAAAATCGGACACAATTAGTTTTGCCTGAGGGCAGGTAATGTTCCTAATCATAATTCCCTCCCTCCCACATTTTAGGTGTGAAAGCATATATTTTGACAGACCTGAGTTTGCTTCCATCATAAATCAAAGACAGGGTAAATTCCTTCAGCTGCATCCTGCAGTGAAGGGTTCAGAGCTCTCTCCCCTGCTTTGCGGGAAGGAGGAGGCTGGACAAGCACAGATGGTGTTGCTAAGGATGCAGAGACACTCTACACAAATACTGTTTGGACACATTAGACTTCTGAACAGCTCAACTCCCATGAAATTCTGGTGCTCAAGGCACAGTTCACTGATAAATTGTATGGATTATGCAACATTTGCTTGAGGACAGATGTATCACTGCTTTCTGCAGGAGAAACTGTCAGACCCTCTCTGCGTTCGTCAGTTTGCAATTTTCACACCTTCCAGTGGCTGATCTGGAAAACACATCAGCCATTACTATAATGGATGTAAACCACCAATATTCAAAGATTATTCAAAATACTCCTGAGGCAGTTCCTTCAGTACACCTTGGTAGCACAGGACATAAGTATGCTGGGATAGATACCATGCAGAGCAGAGAATTCCACCACTGAACTAACATTTAAGGGTACATTTCAATGGTCCGTGCAGTGCAGACTTTCTGATGTTCTTTCTCTATGATTTTGTTAGGCTACATGTCCAAACTTTCAAAATACAATATCCAAAATAGAGAAATGCTTTTGCAAGGCTGTGTTTCTCCCCAGAGTTAATGTTAGGATCAGATCAGCTGCAAAGCTATTGGTATTCAGATGTAAAACGTTTCTATTGAAGCCAACTCTTGTCTTGGACAAAACTAATTAAGTGCAACAAATTTCATACATAGATCCCAAGGCTGGCAAGTGTCCCCTGATGTCACACTGGAGAAACTTGAGCCAAATAAATACCACCCTTCTTGGTCCTTTTCCTCATCAGTTGCAAGAGAAAAGGAAATGCCCATTTTTCCTTCTTGCTGAAGAATATACCTACATGTACCTTCAGTCAGACATGGTTTTGGTAACAGAAGTCATCTATAAAATGTTCCTGTTTGGGTATAACAAAGAAAATAACATCTTCCAACACTGTCCAACATGACCTTAACCAGTTCAGGAGATAATTAACAGACAAGAGCATTTAAATGACTCAAACATAACATTTTTGTTTCACAGCACATCCCTAACAAATTGCTGCACCTTGCAACAACACCACGGAGATGTGCCACTAAAAACCACCCTTCATTTTTTACCTTCTATTAGAAAGTGTGTACAAGTTTTTATATGCTCCCAAATACCTGCAAAACAACAGAAACCCATTTCATAAAATATTTCAATACACACTCAATAAATTTACATTCCAGAACCTTGGATTCTTGATGCCTATTCCTGCTGCCTCATGTAAAGACCTTTTAAGGAAAGCACTCAGTAAGCAGTATTTTGGATTCTACGTTTAAGAACTCCATCATTTAAAGGAATTATTTATCTGTTATTTTCCACATCTTCCTAAGAAAGTATAATCTGTATTACACGCTGATATTATTTAGACTGAAAAGGACTATTTTTAGAATCAAAATTGTGTAGTGATCTCAGTTTAATCCTTCTATTTAGTCCCTTTAAACTCACATTATAAAAATATTTAAATGCATAGAGGAAATATTTTAAATGCAAAAACTATAACAAACACATGGGTACAAATGTACAACAAAAATTTAGCCTGTCAGGCATATATACAATATTTGTCTCTCCCTCTCAGGTTAACTGTGCAATTTAATAAACACAAAACTGGCACAAAAATTATGAACATTGTATGTGAGTCCTCTTGTAAATTAGGTGACACAGCAAACAAATCAAAGTGAAAATACAGCAAGAAAAAGAATAATTGGAAATATTAACATAAAGCAGACTTCCAAAATGTACTCAGGAAATCCTAACAGTTCCTAAGGAGAAACAGGAAATTAACAGCTGCATTTTTAAGGAACTATATAATGTTTTAATAATGTATATGTATGCATATATATATCTCAAAGATACAAAGACAAGAATGGGGAGAACAAATTTTGAAATTAATCTATCTTGATAATGTTGAAAGGCAGAAATCATTAAAACAACAGAAAATTCACAAAACCAATCGCCAATATGCAAGAAACAATACTAACATTTAATATATTGACAACAGATATTAGTTTTCATTAAGAACATAAGTGTACCATAAGGCAATAGTTCCATTTAACCCCACCAGAAAATGAAAACGCTAATTTTTAATAAATTTCTGCATAACAGTTGAACTAGTAAATACTGAACTCTGAGCAGAGGCAAGCAGGGCATGAGCAATACAGCATCACTCATCTCATGAAGGCCATTATGACCATGAAGAGCTGTGACAAACCTGCAGCAAGCAGAGGAATTGGCCCTAAGACATAGACACCACCAGGATTTATATTTATGTCCAGCTGGGTCTGAGCCACAAGGTCCAGAGAGCTTTGCTCCCCAGACTATCACTCAAGCCCTACAGAATCTCTGAATTTATTAATTTATGCACAGAGTCACAGAAAATACAACTCCCTTCTTTTAAAAGGATATATAAAAATGTGGAAAACCTATATAGAGATCCACCAACACAATCCAGTCATATCAATGTTGGCCTGAATATACCACCAACATGTAATTTTAGAATACATTCAAAGTTATACCAGAAATGAGCATGAAAAGCCACAGAAAATCCTGCCAAATTTCTGGCATTCCCTGAATGTTAGAAAACTAAATCATTTTCCAACCTATTATCAGCTATATGAAAATAGAGAGTGACATTCCTTCTAGCCAGAAGAAAACATGTTTATATTTAGTTTCCTCAAAACTGCAACGTTGAAAGCACATTTATTCCCCCAAAAGTGAAATAGCCTCCTACCTTGAACAATCTGTTCAGTGTGCTGCTTTTCAAATGAGTAGATGATAATTTTTTTTGACAGATCACTAAATAACCTGGAGAAGCCAGTGCATCAGCAGTACAGGACAGTTATTGCCTCTGACACCTGACTCCAGCAGAGGAATTCCCTGCAATTGCATGGAGAGTAACTAACCCATGCTTCTGCTGAGTACAGCTGACAGTCAGCACTGCCAGCTGGATCCATCAGACACTTCAGGGATGGAACTAGAGCCCCACACTGCAGAGGACAGCAGCAATATCCTGGCACTGGGTTTGTACAGCTGGAGGAACACGACTGGCAATATACAAACCGTATCAATCAGGCAACTTAAATTGCTGCTGAAAAAGTACTAACTGAGGCTACAAAATCCAGGGTTTTTGAAGAGCAAGACTGGTTTCACACAGCTAACTTGAACAGGCATCCTATTGCCTGATTGCAGATCTGAGGAGCCACTTCACTTGTGTTCTGTTACATGGTCTTATCACTGAGGGCCCTTTTCAGCCTTCTGTTTACAAGAGCCTTCAGCACTGAATTCATTTGGATTCTACAAACGAGTCAATGCTTTTTTATTTCCAACACTTCACTATGCAAATTCTTCAGTAACTAAAAAGAAAGAACAAAATGTATTCTAAAAGTATTTAGAAAGTATTTTAAAAATGTATTTAAGTCTAAATGATGCAGAAAGCAAGCATTCCCCAACAGCTAACATGTTTCTGTAACTTTGTGACTCTTGGGTCATTTTATCAGTTGGTTATTTCCCAAAACAGAACAAACCCTTCCAAATTAGGCCAGCAGACCCCTGGGCTAACACACACAGCAAGATGGATCTACAAGATGGACAAATGCAGCATCACACCAACATTCCAATAAGGCTCCTTGGACTACTTGGTCCCTATCAGGACAGCAGTCACGAGTCATTCCTAAATCTCCACACCCATTCTCCCAGCACCTCGATTGCCCATGCTTTTCCTCTCTTCCATGGGGTATCCTCTAGTCCATTTCCCCAGACAATGGAGAGCCAACACCTTTGACCCAAACAGACTATGCTGCTGCCATGTTTTTACAGGACTTCAGGAGAAAAATGATTGGCAACTTTATTAACATGTTACATTCCACCTCTCCCAGCCTCCCAAGCTGGTTTACTAATTTAGGCATCATTCAGCCTGAATAAATTTGGGAGCCAATGTAATTCATAATTCAGTTAAAGACAGCAGTAGACTTCCACATCAGGAGAATCCCAACACTCCAGTTAGCTACCTAAAATCAGACTGTTATAAATACTTACCAGAGATATCTCCTGTTACAGAGGGGAAAAAGACTTCTCAGAAGAGCTGGTGGAATTGCAGTATGCAGCACCAAGGGACACAACTGCATTCACAGAAGCTCCTCCCCAACTGCTTTGCACAGTATCAGAGCTGGATTCAGAGCCCAGGTGCCACTACTGTAATTTTCAATATTTGACCTGAGTTATGATCCACAGATGACATTTCTGGCAGATTCTAGCTGAAGACACAGATTAACCAAACTAGAGCAAAGGTATCATACTATTGTATTTGCATCTAATGCCTGACTGCCATGGCTTGTGGCATGAGGGCTATCAAGAAAAGCAACTTGACTTCTTTTTTCATGGCAGAAAACTAACTAACAGCTCATTACAAGCTAGAAAAGTCTCAGCTACTCCAACATATGCAGAATACTGTCTCTTCTTTGTAAAAGCATCTGGCTGTCACTCCCACTGGCCCCAATGGAAAGCCACCTTTGTGTAACCATCACAAGCAACATCACAGGCTCCAAGCAACAGGAGCTGTGGACCTGCAGCAAAATGCTGGAACAATAAAAACATCAAAGTCAGATCAAGTTAAAAGGGTGCCAGCACCAGTTGCAGGATGATAGCCACCATTAAATAAGAAATTGTTCCATGAGCATTAAGAATCCTATAATGGCTCACAGGGGGAATTAGTAGAACAAGAGAAAAAAGATACCAAGTTACAGGTCTGATTTACTGGACTTTTCAGGAAGGTTCATAAGAAAATTGTTTTGTGCAGAAGATCACAGAGCAGCTTAACTCAATATAAAGGGAAAACCTGACAGAACATTTCCCTTTCAAAGGCAGAGAGCTGTATGTGGCAAGTGGAGCACAAGTCTGGGTATAACACTGTAATCACATTAGCTGTTGGATGCAGAAATCCTTTTGTAGCTGAAGCTTTCATGTTTTCCCCTCTACATTTAGATCCTTACTTTTTTTTCACCATTAATAGTATGTAATTAATCAGATATTGCAATAGGAATAAAGTTTTAAAAAGTCATCACAAAACCTAGACATTTAGAAAAGGTCAATGGGAAAGCCCACACATATCACTGGCTTTTACAGAATGCATGTAAGTACTGTAGGCACTAAGATACTATCAGATAAGACTCCAATCAACTTTTGACTTTAACACTAAAATGCTAGATTTTTTTTTTTTCTTTTTTGCACAGGAAGGGATGCATTCATTGTGTTTTGGTATTTTCACACTGGTATTTTATGTCAAACACCCTTTCATCACATAAGACTTAACTCAAATAACGGTTAGAAGGAAGATAGGTTCTATTTAGACAGTGTATGAAAGTGCAATTAAAGGAAAATTGCTGCACACAGGAAACAGCATTTGGTATCAGTAGCTACAAGTTACCTATACTTAAATCCAAAAGCACTGAATCAGTTCAAGTCCAGGTAAATTCCCTAAATTTCAAAAGAAAACTTCTATCAGAAAAGCAAAAAAATCTTCTGGCAATCAATTAATTCTGTCACCCTCAGTCTAAGGCATCAAAGCAGAGATCAGAGGCTGGCACAGCATCAAACAGCATCTGTCCAATTGGTCACCACATCCAAATGACTCAATGTTACACTGAGCAGGACCAACAGAAATCCTGAAAATCTTTTTACACTGTTTTGTATAGAAAAAAAAAAAAAACAAAACCAAAAAAATTAAATTCCGTTGAATCTTCTCCTGATAACATTTATACACTGGAAATACTCTGGAAAACAAGGTTCTATCACATGACAGTCATTTGACATACTTTAAGTGAGAAACTGAATAACAACTGAGTTAAAATTACATGTACTAAGTATATTAATACTCACATTACCATTAAGTTCATCACCACAGCCTTTTTTACTCATAACTAAACACAGAACCAGTGTCTCCTTCAGCCACCATTTCCTTCCGAGCTGCAGGAGTGAAGCTGTGCCTGTCCCAGGAAAGGCTCAGAGCATCCTGACATAGCAGGGCTCTTACAAGCCTGTTTTAAGGGCAGCTGAAACTGTGATGCATCATGTGAGCATGAAAACATTTGCTGATACTGACATGGGAGACCAAGACCTGCTCCTGAGACCACACAAGTTTTCTTCAATGCATTAAGCAGGAAGGAGATGTATTTCAAAATCAAATACCTTTCCAGTATTTGTAGACTATTGCTTAGTATGCTGAAGTCACAGGGTTTTAAACTGCTTCCAGTTTTCAGCTACAAAACTCTACTTTTATGATTCAATAAAAGTTATTTCATCTTAATTTGGCCTTTTTACACTGTTTAGTTTTTATCTCAGCCACTCCTATTTTATTTTGAAGCTCCATAATTGCAAATATCAACAGCTTTAATCTATTTAATGAGTCATCATGTTATTTTTAAGTTAATTCTGTTTTTCCAGTTCTCTATGACATTTTCCTGTAGGCTACAGAACACTAAATATTCTAGCACCAGATAAGTACAGCAGTAATTGAATATTAGTCTAGATGCTTGTGGGCAGGGTACTTAGTGACATGAAAAAATATCTATGAGCAAAAAAATGAAAAATGTTTTACCACTGTGCAAAGCCATCAAAAAAACTGGTTTCTAAAAGGAGAGGATTTTTAGTGCAGTTATTAAAATTTGATTTCATTCACCTTCAATATCCTACTACTGCTTGTATTTGCCAGTTTTCCAAAGCAGTGCAATAAGAGAGTGGTTCACAGACATGCTCAGATGGACATGAAAAAATTGATCAGATCTCTAAATCCTAATTACTCCTCGGGTCTGTAGAAAGGCACAGTCAGGAAAACCTGGTGCTCAGGTGAAGCCTGTGACAGTTAACAAAGCTCCCTCAAGCTTATTTCAAAGTATGATTTTACAAGTACTAACTTCACATTAGATTGAAAATTTGGCACTCTGCTTGAAGATTTAATTCTATATTCAAAAGCATTTAGTAATAAACTAAGTATTGCTCTTCCCTTTCAAAACATTGATGACTAATTAATGCTCACAGTTTGGATTCAGCCAGCAGGGAAATGAACACAGCTAAATGCAATCTTTCAAATTAACAGGCTATCTCTATAAACTATAAAATTATTCTTTAAACAGAACTACTGTTTTATTACTACTGGGATCTTAGGTTCATTATGTTCTCATAATACTCTCAAACATATCTATTAATCTGCATAATTACAACAGGCAAGAATTAATTTCAGACAGATGCAATAAGTTGCTTATTCATTCTTGATTTCAGCAACCATTTTCACTACAGATATTTATATTTCAAAGAACATTTCCACTGCATAATAAAAATTATGTCTTATTCCTAACATCACAAGTGTAGTTGCTAACATGAATACCAAATGAAACAAAAATCAAATGAACCAAGCACTTCTCTAAGTCCCAAACTCCACAAAACTCAATCTTTCCACTGAACCGAAATAAAAACCTTAAGGGCTTTTTTTCTTTTCATCCACAAGCAAATAAATGGGTCTTAAAATTCTCTAAGCTTAGAGGTTCAGATTTGCATAGATTTCTTCTGATATTTCCAGGTATTTATTTCTCCACCTGCACATACACCAGTGCATCCTTGAAAGGTGAGGACTCCTTTGCCCTCACAGCAAGAGACATGATTATAAATTCTGTCATGTACGACAACGAATGCAATTCTGCTAGACTGACAAAGAACTTTTACTGTCTACTTCTCAGCTGGGATGTCTTTTTTTGGGATGGGGTGTGTTTTTTTCCCAATCCTGAATTCACTTTAGCTAAGTCAGACTTAGAAAAAGGCATGGGGAGGAGTGAAAAGCTTGGCAACACCTGAGATCCTTCACATGTGAACTAGCAAATATTTTGTGTCCAAGCTCTGTTGAAACACATGAAAACATTCCCCAGATTCCTCCTCAAACCAAGGACAAACACCAGGAGGACACTAGCTTTTGCTACAACTTTCTCCTCCATTTCTCTCTCCCCACCTTTACTAAAATGCATTTATGTAGGTATTACACATTAAAATACATTTCTACACTTGCACAGGAGTTGAAGCCCAAGAGCACTGATATGTAAGGTGCTGGAACAATACCCTTGTGATCCACAGAGGTACAAAGAGCTTTGAACATAACATGTGAAGGGGAAGTTGGGGACAAGAGAACTATTCTCACACTGAGAATATCCAAATGAAACCAAGGTTATTTGTGCCCCAGATCCATTTTACTTTTGCCAGCTTTGATAGTGCCACTCACACGATCAAATACATATGGTCAAGTACTATTAACAAACCATCAGCAAACTACAACATTGCAGAAACAGACAATTTGGCTAGAAAGTAAATAGAAAATATCCCCCAGGTGAACCCCAGACAGAGTAAAGGCAGGCAAGCCTCAGAATACTTAGTTTTAGTCCATACACATATCCCAAAACACCAAGCCATGCATGGTCTTTAGTGGACAAGAACCAAAATTACATGTTGTAAGAGTGAGGAAAAGCTGGAAAACAACCACACCCTAATAGCTCTTTAGCCTGGACTATTTCCATCATTCTAACACTCCAGACAAATAAATTCTGAATCTGCATGTTTTCTGCTTTACTTTGTGGGCTGAGAAAAGCCCCTGGCATTTTATATGATTTTTTTTCCAGAGAAAAACTGAATTAGTTCCTGTTATTGGTGATGTTTCCATGATGTGAACTGTGGTTGGGAATTACCAAGATATTGTAATGAGAATATTTTTTTCAATGTAACCTACTTGCCTAGTTATTATTTCAGCCTGTCAGTTTGCATTGAGGAGAAAATATAAGGAAATAGGATACACTGAAACAATGAACCAAATAATGGGGTGGGGGAAAGAAATCAGAGCTGAAAAATGAACATTATTGCAGTAATTACTGACTGCAATGGATCAAGTACAGATTAGTTTTCCTCTCCTCCCTCCCCTTGTATTTTGGTTCACTGTTTAAAAAAAAAAATCAGGTAAATATTAGGTGCTGTGTCTGTACAACAGGGATAAGTTAATCATTCAGTTAATCCTCACCATCACCTGCAAATAATTTAATGATTTCATAAAACAATAAGAGAGTTTCTAGAGCATCTTCCATAACACAAACTTCATAAGTAGCTCATGCATATTGAAAAGCCTTATCATTTACATTGATAACTAGGAAAAGTAAATCAAAAATTCATTTAGTGTCAATCCAGAGGACCAGAACCAGATTCCTCACCTACTCCATCAACACTGACATGAAACAGAATTGTTTGTGACTGATCTAAACAGAAAATCCAGGTATTTCTTACCCCATAATATCAGTACAGGGTGGTTGCCCAACCTGATCCCCCAGACTATTTCTGCAGTCTGTCATTCAACCCCTGAAATACATAAAATTAGCAAAGTTTACCTATGAATGAAGTTGAAAGCCATGGCTATACATGGCTTTTTAATTTTCCTTTTGCTGCTTTGTGTACATAACATCTGCTATTTACCAAATTCTGTTCCAATTTTTGAAGGAACTTTGTGTCTTAGATATTGCCTCTACCTCAGTAAAACAGCTATGTATTTATTTAAATACCTATATTTTTAATACTGAATATTTAACTATTCTCAACTCTCTATTTAGCAGCCTTTTTGAATAACATCCTTGTTCATGCTTGGTTTTTTTACTCTAGGGCTGCAGAATATAATTTACAGTGTTTTCCTGACAATAAATGTAATTCTGTCATTGAATATGTTTAGGACCATTGTTATCCTGCTACAGAAAACATGGCATGTCAGGGAAACCACGCTGTACAAGTGCTTTAACAATGATTCGCTAACAACTTCATGTCTCTTTCTTAGAAAAACAATAAAATATGCATTTTATATACTCAAAACCACTTCTCTCCCCTTCCCTTCTCCCCCAGCCTTTCCAAGGTCACAGATGTAGCTGTAAAAAACTACACAGTACTGGCAAAGGTTTATTCCAAACCCCATACAAAGCAATCAGCTCCAGCTCTCCCAGAAAAATCATTCTGTTCAATGCAAAATGCACTGAGGTCAGAGGGAAGATGATACTACCACTAAAATAAATAAATCATCTCTCTTATTGGGTTTCTCTTCATGGGAGACAAAAATCCTGTGCTATCCAGCACATTCTTTGAAAGCTTAACCAAGAGGGCTTCTCAGTTGTCAGTCTCAGCACAACATGGCCCTCCAGAGACATTACAGAAGGTAAATTGTTTAATAATTTATCAGCTGCTGTTGATGTGAGGCACTTCAGCATACTGAGTCTTGTTATTATTCCTCATTATTGAGAAGCTTTTATCTGTTCTCAAACTGGGACAACTGTGTTGCAAAGTCTTCATCCACCATCACCAATATGATGAAATTCACTAAACACGATCACCTCACTCTTGAATATCATCTTAAATGAGAGCTGAACAAGTGCTTGCAGTTTAAAAACTGAGCTGCCAAAGATGCAAGCAGACCAATAGGCACAGAGCTATTTGGTTAGTTTTGGAAGGAATAAGGCAACTCCTCTCCTACAGTGAGCTCAGGAAGCTCACTTAAATTAATAAGCTGGCAGGGGACCACAAAATTGTTGCAATATTCTCTTTAAACCACAGTCTCAGCAGAGGAATCAACAAGGGAATAACCACAGGGCATCATGCACCAGCATTAAGTACAACGGGTGACACATGGATACAAATTATATTTGCAGTAAACAATAGACATGAATTTCCTATCAGCTCCTTATGATACTCTCAAATCTATCTTCCCTGCAAACTACAAAATGCCTCTTAAAATGAGATGACAGTAAAATATCTGGGAGCCACTCATCTTTCAACTGAGTCTGGAACTGTCCAATTCCAATGTTTATCTGGGTGTATAAAAGGGACAGATCTTTGCTGTATTTATAGGCTACTGTTCATTAGCACTAGCATTTTTATGAAAGTAAAATTTTTTCCTCTTTACATGTAAATTGCCATAAAGCCTTTGAGGCTTTAATTAATTAGGCATTTTATAAGTGTAACTTCTCCTTTCTTGAAAGCCTTTTCAAGGTACCAGCCTTTACAAACTAGAAAAAGCATTGAGTTCTGTTGGTTAGTTAGCAACAGAAGAAACACGCGGGTCACAGAGCAGCAGTGGCTTCACCAGGCAGGACCGACCAAAAGCCCTGCCCTTTATTTACCTATTTTTATAGGGTTCTAAGGACAGTCAAAGATTGGTGAAAGGGGTCAACACCCCTGAAGGTTTACAGGACAAAGACATGGTCAATCATCTTTCTCCACCCCAGGGAAAGGAATGAAAAACAATTCCATAAGTGCAAAACAATCCCGGCCAGTTAAGAAAAACAAGGACCATGTCTACAGAACAAGCATGGGAAACTACAGCTACAGTGTTACAACTTATGGGGCCCTGTAAAACCAGGGCGACAGAGTTCCATCTCCAGACACCCAGGCTGAAAGCATAAATACCTGATAATATTCAGCTTCACCAGTAGTGTGCCATCCAGTGATGACTCTTAACATGAATTTTTTACCCAGGAGTGATGTGGCTTATTTCTGGTTTAGTTCTAGTGAGTAAAAATGCAAATGCCTGAATAGTCTCAACTCAGTCAGAAAAGGGAAGGTCAAGCATCCCCTATAATTCATTATAAATCATCTATTTGAGGAATATTACACAAAGGAAAACGAGCTAACAGAAAACTCCTCATATCTTAAGGTAATTTCTTAATTGGAATTTTTCATCTTGTTTGGTTTTTAGTGTGGGTTTTTGAGGGGGGGATTTGTCTGGTTGATTTTTGTTAGGTTGGGATTTTGCTTAGCAGGTTTGGGACTTTCTTTGGTTGGGTTTTTTTTTTGATTGGCTAAGAACCATTGAGGACCAGAGCCATCAGTGCTGACTATATGACCTCAGCTCCGTGCTATTGGATGCTCATAGAAAACATAAATTAACAATCCCATAAAAGCTCAAATTTAAAACTAGTATGATTTATCAGTCTTCTAAACAGTCTTTACAGTAACCTGATTCTCTAGTAGAAACATGCACACTTTGTTATTTCTGTGGGCTCCCAACAGACAAGTTCAGCTGCAGTTCTGATGCTACAGTTGATTGAGAAGCTCTTTGCCTGGGTTCCTGCTGTTCCAGGTCAGCTGCAGCCCCCCTACCCTGAGACTAACACCCCACAGAAGCCTTAACAACAGTAAATAAAGGGGAAGGAAGATGCCAAAAGTTTTCAGTTTCTTATTTCACATCCAAAATATCCAGCTTCTTATACATTTTACAACTTTCAGGAAGTACCTTTAACAGCAACATATATTTCAGCCCCCTGGAGGTTTGGGCAATTGAACAATCTCCCAAACTGAGAATGAAAAAAAGTGAATAGATTTTGACCATGGTGTCTACTAAAAGCAGTATAAATAAAGGAGCATGCTGGTTCCTGAATATTAACCATTAACTTGGCAGTAACTGCCCTTTTAAAGGTAATTTTCTTGAAGGTGTCACAGAATACATCAATAAGCCTGAAATTAGCATTCTTACACCAAAAAGGGTGGTGACTGTACATTCTCTACCTGGTTTGTAACTATGACCATGAAAAAGAAGCATTGAAGTGTCTTCTCCTAGCTATACAGATGGCAGATGGTTTTCAAGTTATCATATATAGAACTTCAAGTTTTTATATCAAGTATTTCCATGGTTTTTCTAAGCCAAGTATTAAGAGACCAAATAAATGTACAAGTACAGAATTTCTCCGAAGCTTGATGGCAGCACTTCAACAAATGCCATTCTAGTTATTTGCACAAATAACCCAGACACTTGAGATATCCACATCTAACTTGACCTTCCACTCCATGAATAAGCAGCACACCACTACATTCAGCAGAGCACAACTTCATGGAGTTATTTCCATGTCTTTAATCTGACTTTTTCCTGTGCCCTAGTGTTATATACAAAAGGAGATGAAGGTCTAAGCAAACAAACTGCAACACATTAGGCTTATGATCCCATCTTTGGAAGTTAAAATCATCACTAGCTGATGGTTATATAAGAATAATTGCAAGTGTTTTATTTGGTCAGATTTAAACATACATTTTCAAAAATTTCATATAAATGAACAATTACAGCACAATTAGATACCAAATCTAAGCAGACATTCTGCTGTAACAGTTTTAATTAAATGAGATATTTAAGAAACAGCTTAATAAAGCAACCCTCTAGTCAGAGCAACAATACTTCTACTGTATGTATTCTCTTCATTATTTCAGCAGCCAGTTTCTGTCTCTGCCATGCCTGCCTTTGCCTAATTAAGAATATGATTTGAATTCCACTCTGTGTAAGAATAGATTCAAGAACACAAGAAAGAAAATGTTATCTGACTAATCGTTATAATTTGAAAGACTACAAAAATTGAGCTTCACATTTACCTCAACTTGTTCAAAAATGTAGATTGCTGATAAGCTGCTTCTTCTAGAAAGCCTAACATTTTCCTTGTATTCTTAAACACTGTAATAATAGATCTTTGCCAGAGTGGACTTGGAAGAAAGAGTTTCTCCCCACCCAGGTATGGATAGATTTACTGTTCACAGCAACTCCCACAGCAGGGCTGTGTGCATCCAATGTATGAACCCTGACCTAAGAAGAGCAAAGGTGCTTTTACACCAATCATAACAGTTAAGAGTTGCAAAAATACTACTGGACCCACACGAAACAGTATCTGGTTAGTTTTACATGCTGTCATTATCAATGGTTACTAAAGAGAAGAGTTTTGGAAAAAACCCTTAACTCCAGAACCCCTCAGGAATAAAATATTTCTATGATAATAATCTTAACTTTTAAGTGAGGAAACTGAAATACGGCACTGCAGTTTGGAAATCACTTAACGCAGTGTCAAATGGAGACATGGGAAAGTATTTACTGGCAGAGATGGAATTTTTTCACTGGATCAGAGGAGAAGTAAAACAAAACCCAAAAACAACAGCCCAAAGTAAAAGGACAGCGACCAAATCAATGCTAGTCTGTGTCAGACTGAGATGTTGAATGTCTTGAAAACACTTCACCAGCCTTCTGTTCACTATTTTTTCTCTTTACTACTAGCAAGAACATGTAAAAATGAGTTATAGGTAGGTGTCAACATTGACTTAAGTGTAACACTCCTCACTCTTTCAAGAACTACAGAGCCATCTTTTATCAGCGGTGTCACTGAGCCACAGTGTGACTGGCTTGCAGTCAGTCAAAGCAAATCAACTGGAAAATCCACCCATGCTTCTGCTAACAGACAGAGAACACAGCCAACACTGAAGTAGCAATTAAACTACCTTGATTTATCCCCCTTCTTTCTGTGCATAATTGTCCTTGTTTTGGATTTTCCCTACCTTTGCTCCTTCATGGAAATTCAATGCACTGCATTATCAAGCCCTCCTCAATCCATTTTCTGTTCTGGAAAATGAACAACCAAACAAACATTTTTTTCCAACAGTTTTCAGCTGCCCAACTCAAGCCCACTAACTGAGAACTTCATCTTCATTTAACTTGCTCCTTGGCCTAAAAAATACTGCTGCTACAATAAATGGGAAGATCGTTCATTTCATTGTGTAAAATGGTTATGGAGCTATCGACCAATGCTTAATAAGTGAGTGAAAGAAACAGAAAAAAAAAAATAAAGACTTGCAAAGATGTGCCTCTACTTCCCAACCTCCTAATTTCCCACTAAAAGTCTTTCTTTTCAGTTGCAGTTACAAGTCATTTAAGACAATATTTGTTGAAAAGTATGAGGAAAAAGTAAGTACTTTAACACATAGTATGTGACTAATGTAAACTTAAAGACTGTTTCTTCTTGTGAGCAAGAGAGTATTTGATAGGTCTGTGCTTCTGTATTCAAGAAACTATTCCAGGACAGTCAACTTCTGAACAACATCTGATATTTTAAGAACTGAGGTTTTTCACTACACGTTAGTGTAACTGCTCAGCCCCCAGGTTTGCTGCTAAATAAATACTCCTGCCTATTAAAATTATTTCATCACTATCGATCCTCAACTTGTGCTTCTCAGACTGTTATATTTTAGTACATTTCAAGTGTGAGTTTTGAAAGCACAAGTCAGTATGGATGTGTTTAAACCACTTGAAAATGTTCAAGAAGTTGCCAAAGTTCACACTCCTTAAATGTCACCTAAAGCATTAATTAAAATTCCTTTCCAGAGGGGTTATACAACGGCAACTACCCCTAACTTGCTAAAAGTAGAGGATGCATTTCAACCTCTATAAATTTGATGCTGACAGTGAAGTTACACAACAAAATCTCTACTGCCAAGGTAAAATGTGCAAAGATGACAAACTGCTGAGGTTCAAACTGGGTAAAGCTGGACTGAAAACTGGCTGAACTGCTGGGTTCAAAGGGCTGCTGTCAGCAGCACAAAGGCCATCAGTGGTACAGCCAAGGGGCCAATACTGGGGCAAATATTGCTGTCCTTCACTAATGACCTTGATGATGGGATCACAAAGACCTTCACCACTTTGGAGATACCAAACAGATAGAACAGATGGCAGTGCTGCCTTTCAAAGCCACCTTTCCAGGCTGGGGAAGCAAGTCAGAGACTGTACCAGAGAAACAATCTTAAGCGTCAGGACGATTGCCAAGTCCCAAAACTTGGATACAATCAAAACCCAACTGGACACAGCACTGAGCAACCTGCTCCAGTTAACCTGCTCCAAGCAGAGAGGTTGGACTCCAACAACTCCAGAAGTGCCTTCCAACCACAACCAACCCGATGATGTAGCTGCCTTTAGCTTGTGGACAGACATCATAGACAATAGAATACTTTTTCATTACAGTCCACTTAAAAAAACCCATGGATTTTCTGTTTTTCACAGAAGTCCGACAAGAACCAGACTGTCACTTGTTGTCTCATACAGCAGCTCTTCAAATGTAACAACATGATCAAATATTTCTTAAGGAAGTGTATTAAGGGCCAGTAAGGCTTTTTCTCTTCTGCATGCAACTTATCATTCCACTGTCTAACCACTTTTTCAAGGCTAAGTATTTTGTAAATATTGGGTGTGACAATGAATTACACCTGAGGCTTTTTTTATTTTGTTGGGTTTGGTTGGTTTCTCTCCTGTTACTTGCTCCTAGGGCCCCCTCAGGGAGTTTCTTTGCTAAGGAACTCTGAGGCATATAACTCTGTCAAGTTCTGTCTGCATCTCTACCATCCTGAAAGGATTACTCAGCTTGTTCTTATTGCTTTGGTCAGCCACCTGCATACAAGATACTACCTGCAAAAAGGTGGAGCAACCTTCTTCCCCAAGCACAAAAAAATTGAAATATCGAAGAAAGATACTTTTCTTGAAAGAACAGCCATTGTTTTATGGCAGCCAAGATCCTGCTAACAGCAATGACTGGCAACTGCACAAGATACAGACATGAATCTGTTCTCCTTCATAACATACAATTTTACTCGTTCTGGCTTGTTGATTTGGCTGTCTGCTCTCAGCTCAAACTCTACCTGTGCCACATGTGCAAGTTATCTTTCCTCCCCTCTGCATTTTTTCCTCACAGCCCTAATCACAGATGACCTTTTGTACAGTGACTACCTACCAATACTCACAAAATTTGTAATCAATAATTCTGCAAAGCTGAGAAGCCCTGGTCAATGCCTTTGTCCATGCATAAACTGTAGAAAGAACAAGAGTTGAACTCATATTGCTTCTCTTGAAAGCATATTTAGGGAAAGCACAGATTCCTAATCCATTAATTGAGCATATGAATGAGACAAAACAGACCAATGAGATTAGGCAATGAAATTTTCATAAGAATAGAATATTATGACTAAGTTTCCTGTGCTAATTAGGGTTACATTGTGATCTTACAGGATATATCCATTTTACAGTAAATTAATTGCTTGAGCAATGTGAAGATATTTCATGTACTCTATGGTAGGTGTCCAAGAAAGTCAGCAGTGACTTTTGGTAACTGTAAGCTTAAAGAACTGACTGCCTCTGTTCTACCCCTAAATTTCTCAGCCAGCTTATCTCAACATCCCTCCCAATGCTGCACCTTTTAGAGCCCCTTATTCTCAAGGTACAGGGTGAGACACACAAGCACAGGATGGATACTCATCCAAGTGTATTTCCATAGTTCTAACAGTTATACAAATTATTATAAATTGAAAAGTGTTGCAAACAAATATGAGTGAAAATGCATTTTTGTACCATCAAACAAAACAAAGACAAGCTTTTTGTGTCTCTACTTGCACTTGACCAGAAATACACCTTCCCTTTGCTTATTTTTGCTGCCCTCTGTGGATGCAAGTCCTGAAATTCAGACAATTTGTGCTTCTGACAGGAAGAATAAACTTGCACAACTTCTCAGGGCTGTGTTTCCCTGAAGGAGGCAATCTGATGCAATTTGTCAAAAGCCAAAAGAGTGCTTTAATGGACAATTTACTTCAAATGACTGCAGCTGTTGCCAAATAAAGGAACAGAGACAAAAGATTAAAAATGGTTCTACCTATGCCAATATAATTCTCAATGATTTATGAATAAAATATAACCTTTGCTATCTTCCCTTTTTAGTCAAAAGCAATAAAAGTAATTAATCACTTTGTTTCTGTGGTTATGCTACATCTGATGTTCAATCAAAGCACTTGGAAATTTCAATAGGTATTGTTAACAAAATACACATACACATTTTGAGCTTATTGCTTGTCTTGGAAGTAAAGCCAGATATTCCCTCTTCAGTCAGAGCTCAAAAGAAAACTCTGAAAGTCCACATATTAAAAAACTCTAATGAAAAAGCCACCAGAAACACCACACCCTGACTCGGTCCCCAGAGAGCTCATGCTCTCACATTGCAATAGTCTCATGTGTAATACTTCACTATCATCCAATATTACAAGCACAGCTGGAGCATCCAGAATGAGCAATATTAACTGCACAACATGAACTTAATATAAAGAAAGACTCATACTGTTCATTTTGAAGGCCTTTCTTCGCCTCTACGTCTTTCTTTGTTGAAATGATGAAAATGAAAATAATATTCAACAGCAAACACAGGGAAGTTAGGACAGAAGCATTTCATTAGACCACAGGGAATATCTGGTAGTTCAAAGCAGTGAAGGAAGCAAATATAGTTAAACACAAGATACAGCTAACAACAGCATTTGAATGCTATTCCAACAGCCCTTCCCATGCAACCCCATCCTTCAATCATCCAACTTTAATCACCCCTTGGATTATTCAGGCATATTAATCTACAAGTAAAAAAGAGAATTCACACCAGACTGATATTCCCTTTCCAGGTTCCAAGTACAGTTTTCAGTATTTCTGCTCCTGGTAAGCACTTACATACTGGAGCAGCCCCATTTCCCCAGGACTGGCAAGTCTTTGAGATCAGCTGCTCCTTGGTAGTACCAAAACATTTAATTTTGTCTTCACTTAATCCAATACCTGCCTAGCGTTTAATAAAGAGAATGCTTGCATATCATCATTTACTGCATGAGGAGATGAGTTAGGCACATAATTAATTCTCTCTTCTACCCACAAATTTCTTTCCAGATGTTCCCAATATTGCTGTACAGCAGGCAGAATGCACATGGCAGTGTGCCAGAAACTACATGAGCTGTGAGACTAGAATGCCATTTTTGTTGACTAGTGTCACTTTTCCATCAAACTCAAGAAGTTCCACTGGGCTTGCGAATTAATTTGAAGCACAGGTTGTTGGTTTTTTTCTTATTATTATGCTTATTACTGACTTCCCACCAGGACAAGTGTCTTAAAATTCCAAAAATAACACACCTGGATGTGCCCAGAAGAAAAATTGCCTTCTAAATGCATTAAGTCCAGCAAAACACTGTACAATCACATTTTATAAATCACTATACAAAGTATAAAGATAAAATTTAGCTTCAGGCACACAGGAAGTCATTGCCCACATTAACACAACCTCTGACACTCAGAGATCTGGCTATCTGTTCAAAGCACTGGATTCACAACTCTTCACAGTTGTGATGGTCATGCAGCTGTATGGGGTCAGTTAACACTGTTGTTTTAAATGAAAAGTGTCAGTCAATATGTAACTAACTGCTAAATAAAAAGCCATGGTGAATAAATCTTGTCTTGTCAGTCAAGAAGACCCTAAATGAAATAATCAAGCAGAATCTAACCAGCATCTGTGAAAGTATGCTTGCCCAGTGTTACACTGCAGCTGGTTGTGTTACCACACAGAGCCACTATCAAACATCAAATTTACACCAGATAAGGACTTTTCTTTTAGGCTCATATAAACAGAAACTTGTTGGTCTGAAAGCACAATTTCTGTAAGCACTTACACATAACATAAAATACCCTAAATGCACAATACTTAAAGCAACAAAGCATCAGGTGACAAACACTCCTTCACTATCCCTCAGAGTTACAGAAGGAGCTATTTACTGCCTATTCAACATGGAAAGCATTTGTTCCAGATTACTAAGTCACAAGTTGTCTCCAAGAAAAATCCAATATACCAGGATATTTTTCACTTTAATCTTCCACCAAGTGTAAGGCAGACCAAATGAATTTGTCAGAAAGCAGAGCAGTCAGGACAACATGCACTCCCCCTAAAGATCCATGAAGGGACCACTAACAGCACCTCTTGCTAATAGGAGAAAAATAAACTACATTTGCTTTATTTCATAAGCAGAAAAATTTTGCTAGACCAATGGACTCCCCTATTTCAACCTGAATGATGAGGCAACTCTTACTTCTTCAATATTATATTTTCATGTATCATAGTTAGGAAAAATACTCGAATGTTACCATTTATGTTACAGAAGTGAAAGATTCATTTTGACCTATGCATTCAAATTAAGATGGGGTAAAACATGTAACTATTACCTGAATTATGTTCAAAGCCCTGGAGAGACAGGTCTGATCCTTCATTGCTCAGAGTAGATATGTATAAGCATTTACACACACACTCAACCTCTGTACAGTTATTCTAGAAAATATTAAGTACTTTTACCACTTATCCTTTCATCCTGTCACAACAAGAATCACATACAAGATTTTCTATACCAGATTCTCTTTTACTAGCTAAACTCTCTGCATATTTGCTCTATTACTGCCTTTAACAGAACTGCTTAATAGCTAGTAGGTAAATCCAAACAACTTCATTTGTTCTGTAGACTGAATCAGGAATAATTGATCTAAGTTCATCAATGACAGTGTAGGCAACATGAGGGTTTTCTTGCACTTCAGATAATAAATCACTGCATAACTTTTTCTTACACTTATCTGTCATAACAAATGGCTACAAATTAAGTCAAAACCATATGGTAGAGGCTAAAGGGTAGAGCGCAAGATGAATTTTATTATACAGAACCATATGCTGCACTTAACGTCCGTGATGACTTTGCCTTTTGCCATAGATGATGACTATAAATCAGCACTGCAGATGTGAGAGCTCTACTAAACACTACAATTGAATGATCTTGAGCACAGGAATTCAGCATTTTCCTTGATCACATTGTCTCAAAGGATGCAGGATTACTTGTGTTACGGATCACTTTTGTACTGTTATGGAGTGTCATTTTTAACACTGCCGGTTCTTCAAGTAGCACTCTGGCAATATCTAAAGAAAAACTGAATAACCCATTCCAAGAGCAGGGCTCCTAAGACAGACACTCCTTATCTCCACATAGATACTCTAAATATCAGAATACTAGGCAGAACTTTCCACACAATCAATGTTTCTGAACCAAAGGAGCTGAAATTATGAGAGCACTCGTATGTCTGTATGATTGGGTTTCAGTGCTTTGCTGCAAAGCAGCTCACACACACCTTGGAATTTCATATACCTAAAAAAACAATAGCCAACATCCTAGAATAAAATTGCTTTGATGTCAGGCAACCAGGTGTGCCCTAAACAAAAGGAGCTTAACCACAGCAGTCTGACACAGCTTAATGGCTGCACAATAGGAGCAAACAAAAAGCCAAATATGTGAAAGGCACATACTGAGTGGGAGAGGTCGATCTACTGCTATGTATGAGACAAGTTCTCAGCAGCTCAGCCATTTCCTGCTTTCTACACAGAGATTATGATGTTTGAACAACACTAATCATTACTGAGCAACACAAAATCCTTTCAAATGTGTTTTCTTTTTTTGAGAAATAAAAATACCAAGAAGAAACAGAAGTACGACTGTTCAAATTGGTAATTTATGGTGAACCCAAGATAAGACACTTTCAAAGAAGTTGTCTAGAAATTTCTATTTTAAGAGTATTTAAAAATACACTGTATCTTCATTGCCAGTGCCACTGGGCACATCACATGAAAGATGTTCCAGAAAACTGCTCACAGCAAAGGTCATATCTCAAGGTAAAGCATTTGCACTAGCAACGAAAAAGGCACTTTTCTAAAGGAAAAATGAAGGTTATTTCATTGCTCCCTCCCACCACAACCCCTCTTTTTTTAAAGCCAGAATAATTTACACTTTTTTCTTCACTTTACCAGTTTTCACCATTGCCAGCTTTTTTCTCAAGGAACAGTTAAATTTATTTAGCTAAAGTCAATTCCTGGTACTAATAACATACAAGTCAAAACCCTTACTGATTTCAGTGAGATCAAAGGGATCAATAACAACTTTTGATCTCAGCCTGCCTTATTGTTTCTTATCTCTTTCCCTCAAGCACCGATTTTTTGTGAGTTTGAGACACTGAGATACAGACAGTGCCATGCTGCTTCCTTAGTACCATGTTTTATCCAGAAAGTACTTGAAAAATACCATTGTAAATAATGCCCAAGTACCATTTTAAGAAGAAAAAAAGGGCTACCTTGAGCAAATTATCTTCCTCCTTCGAAATCTGATTCCATAATTTCATCTTAATTAAAATAAAACACAAGCAATATTTATCTTTAGAAAAACACTTATACAAAAAATACAATTCATATATTAAAGGGTTCTGCTCCTGGCTAAATAATTATTAATCCAAATACTGACTTCAATATCTAATTTTATAACGAAACACAACCAAACAGTGAGGAGGGTGTGCATGTTCACCTTTCTGGCCTCTTCAAAACACTGTCAAATCTGCAAAAACATCAGCAATGGACAGAAAGAAGAATGAAAATTTCTAACTTTGCATTTCCTGTAATTCCTGACTGTGGACCTGAAGCAGAGTTGTGAGTACTTTAGAAGTACAGTAACCAATACCATTCACCATTTGGGATTCTCAGAGCCTAATTGTTCCGGCCAGAGAGGATTAACACAGTTAAATGCAGCTGACAACTTAAGCTTCCCAGATCCTACAAAGATTAAAATCACCATTACTGGAAAAAAAAGCTACCAAACAAAAAATGTACATTTAACCCCCTAGAACTTTCCCATAACTCCCAGTACACTTTGAGTAAGACTCTGCCCCATGAGCCAGAATCCAGCTTTCACACAGGTCACTGAGTGAGCAGCACTAGCAGTAATCACTGCATTTTATAATTATGTTAGAGGTACATATGATCTTATTACCCAACAAAATTTTTTGCGGGAATTTATTATTTTGTTTTTATCTGTAATTGGGGATAGTAATTGCTCTCAAAAAAACTCACAACCAAACCTCTACCAATATCAATGAATGAACAGATCATAGCCTAATATGAAGGGTAGTAGGAAAGCTATCTGTAAATAACAGCTGTATTTGCTCACTGCAATAAAGCAGGGAAGCAGAGAAGTGTGATGGCCATGGTATGAAGTGCCCTACTTAACAATATTTTATACTCCAAGTTCATATTCCGATCAGGAGAGGCCTCAAAACTCAACACACCAGCTATCTATCAGGCAGAAGATCAGAAAATACCAGAAATCTTGCTGCAGCCCTCCCTGCAAGACCTGAACCCTAAATTATCCCCTGTGCTTTGAGCAGCTGGAGCAGGTATAAACAGTGACCCACAGCCAAAACCCAGACCAGCTCACTCTGCAGCAACTCCACTCATCCAGCTGCATTTTGCAAAGGAGATAGTTTCTACAGAATTAAAAAAAAAAAAAGGAAAGAACTCAAACACCACTAACATACTATTCTCAGGCATTTTCAGCATCCACAGTAAACTGCTCTGCCACTTGGGCTCTCTCCGGTTGCTATAAAAGCCAGCAATGCAGAACTGGAACTCAGACTGCCAAGAAAAGCAGCTACAGTTGCACATGTCCAGATTATGAGCTATGCCATCAATACTTGGGAAGTACTGTACAGGGAATCCATTGGAACGCAGTTACATTTGTTTTAAAATATACATATGCTGTTTAGTAACACTACTAGAACTCTTTGCAGACATCCACCTCAAGACCTGGGGCTCCTCTGCCTAAAGGAGGGCTCAGTCTGTCATTCATTCCTCTCTCTTCCAAGACACTACTTCAGAAAACTGCAGGATTTCAACCTTATTATTCCTCCAACACAGGGGCTGGAAGAGAAGATTCAGTGTTTCTATCATCCCCATAGGTTCTGTCATACAAGTATGGCAAAATGCATCTCTTCTCCGCAGTCTTCTCATGTAAGATTTGTTTGTTTAATAAACCTTTCCTTGGAGGAGCACTCTTACATCAATATGATATTTACAATACTTTAAGTGAATTTATAAACCATGATTTTGTAGCTGCTTTCACAGCAGAGATTCCAGATGAGAGCAGAGCAGGCTAAATGCAACCAGACTGGTGTCATTCACTGATTCCTATGATCCACAATCCTGAAACCAGGCCACACCTGATGCTCTTGCCTCTCTAGAGAAAAGCACACAAGCTATGACCTCTACTAAGCTCATTTGGTACCATTTAATACATATTTATGTACACACACACAAAATGGCAGGTGTGGCTGCATCACAACCACAAAACTCTTGGGGATTTACTGCAATTTTCTCAATCTTCGATGATTACAGAAACAGTAAGAAGAGAAGCCAGCTAATAGGGTGAAAAGGTGCATTTACCCTGCACAGCATCCAAATTCCTAACAACATTATGGACTTTGCCACTTATTCCTAGTGCTAATCAACTCACATATAAGGATTTAGAAGTTTGACAGTTAGACAGTTCACGAAAGTCCACGAAAGAAAACATAACGAGTACTTTACATGTTGAATTTCATCTCTGTTTATGAGGATTTCTCGTGATACATAACTTCAATTATCAAATACAAATGTTCAATGTATTTGAATTAAATACATTGTGGATTACTCCTCAGTCCAGAGTCCATGCCTACTTCTTGCTGTGAGTTACAGCTGAGTAAACAGATAAAACTGTATCAGTTCCTTTGAACTAACCGATTTCAATTCAATTGTGGTTACAGTATTGCAATGGAGAACAAAAAGCATGCACAGCTGAGTTTCAGAATATATAAATACTCATGTAAAGCAACATTTTCAACTCCAAGAGTGTTTAGTATGACACAGTTAACTACCTCCAGTACCTCAGAGATGTGTGTTGGAAAATCTGAGCCATGTCACTAGTTTTAAATGGATATTAAAAAAACAAACCCAGACATTAACACATCACATGTCCTGGCTCTGTTAGCATTGCCTTGGCCATAAACCCACAATAATTTTCATTCCAGATATTTCTCAAGGTTCGCTTGGTTTCTGCTGTTCCTACAAGTATTCCAGCTTGTTCTCACTCACTCTACCAGTCCCAGGTCGCAAACACAAGTCAGGTGTGACTCTTCCATATGCAAGTTTATCCATGTCTTTGCAAAACTGACTGCACAAACATGGTTACAACTGCTCACATACTCTACTGCCTACACACTGAAATACTGAATAATTAAGGAAGGCTCCAATGACTTAGCAAGATTTGGGATGCCTTGCAAGAGCTATTTCAAAAACTAACCAAAGCCAGTATTTGACAATGTATTTACTACCATATAATTGTATTACAGCCCTTTGAAGAGATAAATTTGAGGTTTTTTTTAATGCCTTAAGAAAGTATCTTTAGCAAACACAAGAATTGGTTTACACTAGCAAAGTATCGACTCAGGTCCTGGTTTTCATCAGTGCTTGGACAGATAAAATGCATGTTGTATATCTACCTACCAAAGTATTGCTAGTCTTTGCAGTTCATTATCCTCACCGGTTATCAATAATTTCCTTGCATTGTGGCAACAGAACAATGCACAGGTAGCAACAAGAGTTCAGAAAGCCCTTAGAAGTAGCTAATGACTGACCATGAGACCCTGGCCAACCTCAGCCCAAGCATTTTCTCAGTATCCTCAGCACAAAAATTTAGGGAAACTACTAAACACAAGAAATTTGGTGTAACACCAATTAACACTCACCAGTGGCCAATATTACAGCCCCGAGCTATTAAAAATATCCAGGAAACATCTGAAATCAGATTTTTTACCCTATCTCATCTGCTGACAGAATTATACAAAGCAAAGTGTTTAAATTGCCTTTATGTACCAAAACATATGAAGATGCACAAAATCTTGTTTTTACTGCAATTCCCTCATGCAGCAAGGGGAAAACAAACTGGGGAAGCTCTTTGTCCTAGCATGGAAACAGAGGAAAAGCATTTAGTGTGAGACTGAGTTCACGTGATAATGAATTTGTGCCTTTGTTTGTTACCACCACTTGCAAAATATTTTCTCTATAACATTCCTCCTCCCTTGAAATAACAATCCTTTTTGCTCAGGCTGCATTTCCACTTTCTCTACGTTAAACACTTCCAAAACAACCTTTAATATCTGAGGAATTCAAGTTGTTGAAAACATGGGCTAGGAGGAAAACAAATTAAACAGATTTGTTTAAGGCCAGTGTGCTTATGAAAATCTTTTCTTTGGCTTTCCACAGCTCCATCTGCATGGCGATCTCTGTAGACTCACATACAGATTTAAACTTGACATTATCTAATGTATCTTGGGAAAAATCCTGCACAGCAAATTGAATTTTTAAAAGTGGTACTGCATTCAATGAGCAACTAATATATTATATTTACTTGAACTCCAGCAGAATAACATTAAGGATAATAAACTCATTTGGAACTTATATTCTTCAGCCTATATTTGAATATACCTTTTAAGTATACATGTTACAGTATTACACATTTTTTTTAAGTCTAGATTTTGTGCATAAATGAACAACTCCAGTATATTTATGAGCAAGGGGGAAACAGCAAAAAACCCCATAAACACACTGTACACAACCTGTGTCTTGTTCAATTCTAGTAGAGGTCATTGCTTTCATTAAAAATAACAAAATAAACCCTTGTTAAAAATGAGTGCATACAACTTCCACTTAGAATTTAGTTTCAATCCAGTAGCTTGCCACTTTAATTCAGCCCTTGCTCCCACTTTGTGATATGCAAATATTTCTCATCTGAGCCCCTATGGCCAATCCAGGGTTTGAAAATAATCAAACAGAACAGTGTGCAATTTAAGGTCCTGACAACAAGTACAGAAATGCTGTTTTATGCTTGAGGGAACTGTGCACAGACCATCTGCTGCCTTTGTGATTCCCCTGATGCCTGTCACTGCAAGCATGCACGAAAAGGCACGGAATGCAAACACAGCTATCATCATGGAGTTTGGGAGGAGAATCTGAGACAGCCCAGCACCTCAGTGAGACAGCACTTGGATCATCAGATCCGTGTCAGGTGCTGGGAGCTCACCTCCAGTACAACGTCCCCGAGGGAACAACCCCACGGGGCATTTGTTGTTATTAGAGCAGAATTACGTACTTCATGCAGAGGGATTTAGGCTAATATGATCAGATAGCAATATATCACACAAAATGATAGAAATCAGGGGAAAATACAATAACTGGAAATATAGAAGATTTGGTTTTGATTTTTTTTGTGTTGTAAGAAGGTCTATGTAAGGATGAGCTTATACTGCTCTATAACCTTATGCCTTGTCCCTTTGCCTTTTCTCCCTCAAGGAATGAAAATGACACTGCCTGCAGAATCCAAGAACTGTTATCCAATTGCCTCAGAGAGCACCCATGTTTATCTGAGAGAAACAGATAAGTCAAATTTACATCAAAGCATAAAAGAAAACAAATTCCTTCAGGATTATATTTTACATGAAAGATGAATAGATTCCCTTAAAATATCTCCACTCTTCAAACCATTGTATTATTGCTTCTACTTGAACCATTGTTGAGCCCAACATGTTCTTCTGATTCCTAAACCCTGTTTATAAGCAAGATGCCAATCCTCCACTGTGCACACACACTATGATAAAGATTTCAAAGTTTTTAGCTATTTTATTATTTGGCTTGGAGGTTTTCACCAATATCAGATTAACTGGGGCTCTCTAGAAAACCTGTCTGTCATGAAGATAAACACAACATAATCTTGGAGTTAAAATTGCTGTCCCTTTCTCATACTTTTAGTCTTCTATCTAAAGCAATGACAAATATACTCAAAGAAAGATAATAATTTTTCTTTATACATCATTTTGATTTTACAATACTTTTTTCTGCAGAAATCATTTGTGTTAATATTTTCCCTGATACATACCAATGAAGCAAATACAATGAAACAAGAGAAAAGGAGTTTGAACTATTCAGATTTCAAAATGAAAGGCATAAGGAAAGGGGAATGCAGCTATATGAGACAAGTACAACTTCCTAGCTCATTTTATACATAACAGGACCAGAGTAAAATTAAGAGCTCTTGTATATTTTATAACATTAGTGAAAACGGGTGATTCATGTGCCAAACAAAGGTTTTCCCAACCTCAAATGGAAACTAGACAAACATAAACAAGAAAAAATGGGTAGACAGCCTAACTTCTGACACACTTCAGAGAAGCCTTCAAGGCATCTTTGTCAAATGGCTGCCAGAGTCCTTCACTACATTAATAATTCACTTTTCTTAGAAAGACTCTTACACTGGATTCCACAATTATGAGAAAACACCCATTTCCAAAAGTCTTCCACATACCATATTTAAATGGAAATACCTACAAGTGAAATAATTCATGGTAAATGCCTCCACTAAGTGGATTTATGCCTCCATGATGTTCTAAGTAAAACGTTGTGGGTGATCTCACTCCACCATGACATCCCTGCTTCAGAATAAGACTCTATGCTGTTTCTCAACTTGAATCCATTTTCTTGTACATGTCATGATTGTGACACTAGAATTTATGATCCAGAATAAAAGAAAGCTACTTCTTTTCAGAACTACTAAAAATATTATTTTCTTGAACAGAAACTAACAAGTTTTAAAATACAGTAGTGCTGGACATCTTTTTCAGAACCTTCTAGAAGCTATAAAATTGAGGTAAATAATATAGTTTCAGTTAGTGAGAAAATCAACAGGAATAACAGTCAAACCTGGCATTTTCCTGTCAATCCCACGTGAGATTTATGGCCTGCAGTGTTGTCAGCTCTCCATCTTAAAGCAGATTAGTTTTCTCTTGCACTGAAACCAAACCTTTTTCACAGCCTCAACACATTCCTTACTAATGGCCAGCCTGTTGTAGGACAAAATCATTCACAGGTGGTTGTTGGGTTGGGGTTTTTTTAAGAGCTTCACAACAGCAATTCTCATTAGCACATGAATTCATTCCATGCCACTGAATTGTGCCCTGCCTTACATTCCAGGCTTTTGAGGCCATCCAGTTCTTCTAATAATTATCTACTTATCCATCCTACCAAAATCTCTTAATCCTGTATCATAGCATTTCATTCACGCCAAAGAACAGACTCAAGACAAACCTTGATTATCTGTATTAACAGACCAATTCTTTCCTTCTAGGTACAGCTTCTTGCTCTTCCCTTAAGTCATTCCCTGTCCAGCCACCACTTTAACACCTTAGTGCACAATTTCCCACAGAGTTCCACACAGACATGTTTATTAAGTGTAGATAACCAATTTCCTACATCTAAACTATTATTTTATCAAGCAAAAGGACAAGGTACATCTGGCACCAATTATTTTGAAAAAAACACCTCTCATCCATCTGCTATTTGCTGTTGAATCTGTCAATACTATTTCAAAATAGTTTCTAGAAAGTCATCCATCCTCTTCAGGCCAGACTAATTATCTTGCCTCTCCCCCTCCCCCCTTTTTTTTTCCTTCCTTTTAAACATCACTTTTTGTCTCTTAACATGTACTCATGATGTTTGCCAATAGATTTTACAAGTCTCTAATGGTCTAGTTCTTGAGTAAACAAAAATCAGAGGTAGATGCAAACGTTTGTCACAAATATATTCAATTCCCTGTTTCAGGCAGATCCCTTATTTGGTTTGTTTAATCTCTCTGCAGTTCAGGTGACCTCCTGCACATATACGGAGATTTACATAATCCTTGCCTTCTTCCCTTTCTCTGCCCTCTCCTCACCCCCACACACAGCACATTGCTGTACACACCAGATAAAAAATTAACTTTCATGAGCAAGCTACTTTAGTCTGCAAATCACCCCTGAGCAAAATATTTCTAAGTAAGGGACACACTACAATTAAACATTAGGAAACAGCTACCCTAAAAAAGGTGAAAAACACTTATTAGAAAGAATAGACAGGAGTCAGGAAAAAACTAAACTTATAGCAAAATCTGGTTCCTTAAATAATTAAATTTGTAGCAATACAAAAAGGAAAAAACTATTTCTATGTTTCCAATTTTCTTAGTATTTGTCCAATTACTAATCCAGATATGGAAACAAACCCATCTAATGCACTTCAATTTTATCCTTGGAGATGCCTTTTTGAAATTAGATTCAAAAATACAACTTCTCAGTTCCTATTAACAATTCGTTTCTTCAGAATATGGTTAGGCAGAACAATGAGACAAAACCTCTGAAACAGAATGTATCATCACAGCCAGAAAATTATTTTGAATCTTTTGAAAGCAACTGATATTAAATCTTGTTACAAGTTGAAGTCTGTAACAAAAAGTATGATTTCCTACAGGACATTTAAGGACTATAGTAATGTTACATCTGGTAGCTAAGTCTCCACAGGCCTGGAAAATACAATGTTTTTAAAGCTATTTCCTCAAAGGATTCATCCACAGTTTGGACAAAACCCTAGATGTCCAAGCTTGCTGTCTCTTGAAGTAACAGCTAAGCACAATAATTTGAAGACTGTTAGGACAATCCTGAAAACATAAGAGCAGCCCAGACAACCCCAAATCGTTCCCTTTAAGGAAAAAACTGGAACTGCAAATTGTCACAAGACAAACTTGCAAAACTTAAAAATTATCACGAGTTTTCTCAGCTGTTCTGCAGTATTGCTGCAGTGTCCTCTGCTCCCAAATAAACAGGCCTTCAACCATTTTTAGCTGCAGTTTAGCAGAGGTGAGAAAAAGAGTGCTTTTTGCTGACACAGTCTACAGTTGGAAGATCTGAAATACTTTTGGAGGCATACAAATAAAACACCTCCTCTCCCTACCCCCAAAAGCAGTGGTATAGAGACCCTATATGATTAAAAACTCTTTACATACAGACTCCTACACATTAAGAGGGAAAGTGAACAAGATTAAGAGAACACTGCAAGAACTTTAAGGTAAGGAGAGTTCTCCTAGAAATTGTTTTAGTTCTAATACTACTTCTAGTATGAAGTTTTTCACTTCTATGATAGTATCCTACTTCATCCCCAAGTTCCCAAAAACATAAAAACAACCTAAGAAAAATAAAACAAGCATTGTTTTTTTTTGAAAATACAAAAGAATACAGCAATATTTCCCCAACTAAGCAAAACAAGTCACATTATTCATTGCCACTCTGTCTTTTCTAATCTCCTGGTGTAACCAAAGGAGATTGCTCTAACCTGAAAGCAGGGGTTATCATCCAGCATGAAACTTAGTTAATGTATTAGGTCATGCCTGTAATGATTATTCAAATCTGCAGTGACCAATATCACATCACGAGTGTCTAATCCAGAGGGCATTAAAATACCCTGTTACAGCCTATCTGAAGGATCACACCTGAGTTTCTGAGGATATCAATACTAAGGGAGAGCAAAGAGAAAATTCTCAACCTGTAGAAGCAGCAAATAAAACTTTCTCTAGGTAGCTTCAAGTTTCCATTTTATGTGGAAACTATTTTGCTTATATTTGACATTTCCATGTTAAGACACAAATCTGTGATATGGAAGAGAACCCCTTCATAACCATCCACCACTCTACATGAGGATTTTGATTTTTGGACAACTGTCTAAACATTACACACACAGACAGCTGCATGTAAACACAGAACAATGTTGATCCAACTCCGTATGAATGGAAAAGGAAAACCAGACATAGGGAAGTTAAAAGTCAATTAAAAACACCCAAAGCACAACATTAAAGAGAGCTGTATCTAAGTCATCCTAGTGAAGAACTGCCACCTGCATAAGATACAGGATTTCGTTCAGTGTTTACATGCAGCTGTCTGTGTGTGTAATGTTTAGACAGTTGTCCAAAAATCAAAATCCTCATGTAGAGTGGTGGATGGTTATGAAGGGGTTCTCTTCCATATCACAGATTTGTGTCTTAACATGGAAATGTCAAATATAAGCAAAATAGTTTCTTTGCAGCTAGTTTCTTTCACTTTCTCCTTTCCAAAGTAGCAAATATTTCAAATTAAGCTCTAACACAAAGAATACTATATGCCCTAACACCTGTCTGTCCTCATTTAGTATATCAAGGTATGAAAATGGAACAACAGTGTTTAAAAAAAGTGTTCTCCAGGACACAAAAACTGAGATTAGGCTAATTTTTACTACAATGACTTTACCAAATAACACTTTTTACCCAATGAAAAATTAAAATGCAAAGGGCAACAAACAGTTCTCTCAAACTAGAGCAAGATCTACTTGACAACTCATTCACATTAGTGATCTTAAGTCAAAAAGGGAACTTTTATCCAAACACAATGTTCACGTCCTCCTACATACAGGGACTATTTGCAGATCTTCCACTGTACTGCTGTCTAAAAACTTTTAATTTTCATTTCTGGCTAAAATTATTTTTTATCTTGACATATATTTGATGTCAGAGAAATAATGGATTAGCTTAAAGTACAAGTAGGGCTTGTCTGCCCTCCTTTTCCTGAATTTATTCCGCCTTTCCCTTTGAAAGCAAACACCATTCAACAAAATCCTTCATTAGTCCCACATCTACAAGTTCCCTGCAAGTCCAATGCAGTTCCGTCCTCTAATGCCACAAGTATCTTGCATCTTACTGTAGGAAACCATCCCTCTTCTGGTTCCCCAATTACTGTCCATCTTTCACCCTTTGCTCCTACTTAGTGGTACTACACTGCTAAACCTTTATTTGATTTATGTCAGTTCTGCCCACTCCTTTTCCTACCACATTGTCAGGCTCTTGCTGCTTACTCTCTTCCAGGTCTGGCATGCATTAGGACCCTTTATGCCTAAGATGCCACTTGGAGAAGCTTCCTGTCACCACATTTCAGCACCTCCAGAAAACCCACTTGTCATTAGGTGTAGCTGACTTACTCCAACAGCAAAATGTGAATGAAATCAGAGTTCATGATTTCTAAATACACATGCAAAAAGTTTCATGGTTTTTTCTTAATCATCCTAATCCTAATAGGTCTAAGATATGAAAGCCTAAACTTTCTTGTTAAGCAGAGAGCAAGCTCTCTACTACAAGCACAGACAAGACTGTTAAAAGTTCCACAGCACATCATCACTGACAATCAGCAGGTACATATTCTGCATGCACAACAGCATCAAAATTGCAGGCAATTTCAAACATAATTCTGCCACCTGCCATACGAATGACACAAAAGAGAGTACAAACTGTCAAAATCCCAAGAAACTTGTGCCTAAAACTGAGAGATGGCCTTCCCCAGTAGTCAAGAATAAAATTTCACAGAAAATACAAGATCCAAACAGGATGATATCTATGAGCCGAAGCAATGAAAGCCACAAAAAACATCCCCTTGCTTTTCTGCATTATACAAACAAAGGACAATATTACAACGTCGATGTGAGGGCGATCCGGCAGAGACATCCGTCACCCAATTGAGGAATGGCTGATTTGCCTGATCTGGCAGGCTACGTGAATGTCAGTGTCCCCCTCCTCCCTCAATGCTCCATGTCTGTCCCACCCAAAGCTGAGTGCTCGGTCAGAGAGAAAACAGTCCTGACCGCCCCGATACTGATAAAGCTGTTAATCAGTCAAGGGCATAATGGTACACAGGCTCCCCTGCTAGAACCTCCAATAAAGCTACAGGTTGATTTGCAGAAGAAACCAGGGTAGTCAAGCTTCCAGGACTGCAGACACGACAAAGTGAGGTGTCCCCTTTGACCCTTAAAGCTCCATGTGCGACGACCCTAAAGTGGCAGGAGCCATTAAAGGGGAAAAACTTCTGACCTCCCCGAAAGGAATACCACTGGCAATCAGCAAAGGGTATAATGGACACCGGGTACCCCTGCAAGAACCTCAAAAAAAGCTCCAGGCCCATTTGTAGGAGAAAGCAGAGTAGTAAAGCATCCAGGACTGCAGACACAACACAGTGAGGCGTCTCCGTCCTCCCACAATGCTCAATGTGTATCCCACAAAAAGCTGAAAGTCTGGTTAGAGAGGAAAAATTCCTGACTGCCCTGATAGGGATGGAGAAAATAATTGGTCAAGGGTATAATGGAAGCTGGTCTCCCCTGCTAGAACCTCCAAACAAGCTCAAGGTCCATATATAGGAGAAAAGCAGGGTAGTCAAGCTTCCAGGAGACACATCACAGTGAGGTTTCCCCTAACTCCCTCCATGCTCCATCTGTGTCCCTCCCAAAGACGCACGCTCGGTTAGAGAGGAGAAATTCCTAAATTCTCCTATCAGTATTAAGCTGTTAATTGGTACGGGGATAATGGAAACGGGGCTCCCCTGCTGGAACCTCCAAACAAGTTCAAGTTACATATGTAGGAGAAAAGCAGGGTAGTCAAGCTTCCAGGAGACACATCACAGTGAGGTTTCCCCTAACACCCTCAATGCTCCATGTGTGTCCCTCCCAAAGATGCACGCTCGGGTAGAAAGGACAAACTTCAGACCGCCCTGACAGGAAGGGAGCTGTTAAATGGTCAGGCTTTCTCCTATATATGGACCTTGAGCATGTTTGGAGGTTCTAGCAGGGGAGCCCAGCTTCCATTATACCCTTGACAAATTAACAGCTCCCACCCTATCAGAGCGGTCCGGAGTTTGTCCTTTTTAACTGAGCGTGCATTTTTGGGAGAGACAAACATGAGCATTGAGGGACGAAGGGGAAACCTCACTGTGATGTGTCTGCTGGAATCTTGACTACCCTGCTTTTCTCCTAGATATGGACCTCAAGCTTGTTTGGAGGTTTTAGCAGGGGAGCCATGATTCCATTATACCCTTGACTAATTAACAGCTTTCTCATTATCAGTGAACTCCAGACTTTTTCCTCTCTAACTGAGCGTGGATCTCTGGGTGGGATACCTATGGAGCATTGAGGGAGGAAGGGGAAACCTCACTGTTATGTGTCTGAAGCCCTGGAAGCTTGACTACCCTGCTTTTCTCCTATATATGGACCTTGAGCTTGTTAGGAAGTTCTACAAGGGGAGCCCAGCTTCCATTATACCCTTGACCAATTAACAGCTTTACCATGATCAGAGCATTGAAATATTTCTCGTCTCTATCCGAGTGTGCAGTTTTGGGAGGGACACACCTCCTAGACAAGCTGAAGGTCCAGATATAGGAGAAAGCAGGGTAGTCAAGCTTCCAGGACTACAGACACATTACAGTGAGGTCTCCCCTAAATCCCTCCATGCTCCATCTGTGTCCCTCCCAAAGACGCACGCTCGGTTAGAGAGGAGAAATTCCTAAATTCTCCTAGAATGATAAAACTGTTAATTGGTCAAGGGTATAATGGAAGCTGGGCTCCCCTGCTAGAACCTCCAAACAAGCAAATAAAAGAAGGGTAGTCAAGCTTCTAACAGACACATCACAGTGAGGTCTCCCTTTCCTCTCTCAATGCTCCATGGGTGTCCCTCCCAAAGACACACGCTTGGTAAGAGGAGAAATTCCTAAATTCTC
>VZTZ01025917.1:8517-63742 GCA_013400955.1 Drymodes brunneopygia | reverse complement strand
TGACTTACAGCCACCTGTGCTTAACTAACATAAAATGACATTATAGTCTTGACTTTTCCCTGTTCAGTATCACAATCTTGGGCCATGATTGTAGCTACTGTCTGTGCACCTAATTCCTAGATAGGAAAAAGAATTAATGTTGGGGTATACCCTTTTTTATATCTCTGTGAGGGAAAGTAAATCTTTAAAACAAATCTAAGCAAAAAGTGATTTAAGAGTGTCTGCTTTCCTGTCCATCCCTGACCTGCCTGTTAATTCAGCACATAGTTGGAACTGAATTTTTTTCCTCCTACAGAAGTGACACAGGCTATTTCTGGAAGATCAGTAAACCTCCCATCTCGTTTCTGGTGCCCTACATGCCTGCTGAAGTTTGCAATAGTTAGATTTCCCAGCAACTTGCAGCATCAGATCCTTAATACTGGTTTAAAAAAAGGTGTCAGAATTGTGAATCCGCAGCATGAGTCAGTGAGGAGCTGAACTGTAGATAGCAAGATTAGGCAAGGGCCTATCCATGTGGATCTGCTGGCATGACCTGGGGGCTTCAGCACAAGAATAAAGACATATTTACTAATGCATCCACTACTACTTAAATTTTATATTTGCTGCCCTCATCTACACTTCCCATATAAGCCAAGAAAATCTCTTTTTGTAGCACCTAGATAATCTCTTCATCTGAGCTGAGAGAAGAATGTATTTATATGTATATGCAGAAAGTAGTGAAATAAAAGCTAAATATTTTAATTATGGGCATCTGCAGCATTTGGCCATTTTGAAAGGAAGTTTGCATGTGGGACCACAGAGAAGTTCTGTTCCCTTTCATTGAATCACTTAAGACCTATTAATTTGCTAATATTTTTCTTCTTAGAAGAAATATTTTGTCATACTTTTAGCAACTTTTTTCTTTTCTTTTTTTTGGGGGGGGGGGAAGGAGAGATTATACTTGAGTTGGGAATTTGAAAAAAAAAAGGAATAAACACATGAATGGACATGAATCTAGAATTTGCATACAGGTGTAGTATTCAAAGAGAGCAAGCTCACCACTCAGGAATTCCTGTCTTAGCCAAATTAACCAGGATCAGCAAAATAAACGCACAGCTGGAAATATTTCTCTGACAGCTGCACGCAACTTGTTCTTCAGCTAATGCCTACTTTTCTTAGAGAATGTGAAAAATCTCAGGAAGAGAGAGGACATCAGTTGTATATGCCAGTTTTGACTGAACAGATATTATTTGCCAATTAAGGGTTTTACAGATAGCTGCAAGTGGGACTTGAACTGGATTTCCCAGCATCCCCAGGTGACTGCTCTGCCGGTTGGGAAGCTCTGCAAGCACAGAAGTATTTCTCACTTGCAGTTTTTTACAGAATACTTACTGGCTTTTCTTGTCAGTCAGAGGAGCAGCTTTCCAAACCAGTCCCCAGTTGGCCAGACATTTTGCATGGTGGGAATGGTTTGTGAGCCATCATGAACTTGCTTCTTAAAATACTGGCTAAACTATTTGCCAATAGCTTCTTCATGAAAAATAGTTCTATTCCTATTTTGAAGAAGGTGAAAAAAATGTAAAGTGAACTTTGTCTTTGTTTTACTTACCCTGTATTCAAAGTATCTTCAAAGACTTGTGCAGAGCTTCACTATGGAAATGTTTCCTTTTAAAATAAACAAATTTACAGTGGAGTGCAAAACTGCTGCTCAGAATCAACTTTTCAGTCCACCTTCTTGAACATGACATGCCAGAAAGATTTTGATGTTTAATTCTTCAGAAAACATCTTTGTCTAACTGATACCTACCTTGCAGGGCTGCAGATGGGTGGCAAGCAGAGTCCTCTCTGAACACCAACACTCAGCCTTAGAATTATTTTGGTTTTTTTCAAGGTATCTTTTTGATCTAAAATAACTGTGAATATATCTAACTCTTTGCCTAGAACAAATCCTTGGTCCCTTTTTGTTTGCCCTACATGAAGGCTGAGCAGCTGGAAACAGCCAGAGAAACACCTAGATGGTACAGCTCCTTCATGTCTGTAAGCATTCCTGGGGCACAGGCAGAGACATCCTGTCCCTGGCTGTCAGAACAGCCCATCAAGCTATGGGCAGACAGTCATTACCTGAAACTATAGTGGGACACCTCTGAATTAGGGCAGGAGCCTGTCCTAGACCTGGGATGACCCTTAGGAATGAAGAGACACAGAGCACTGCAGCATCACTTCTATCCACGTGGTGCCAGACGTCTCTCTGTCCAAGCTGATGACCCCTTCAGTGCGTTGGGTCATGACTTTTTTTTCTCTTGCAGCAAAATTCTTCCTAAATATCCCTCCTTTCAAATTTTGACGAAGATTCCCATGCTTTGATGTTAAACAACAGCATAAATAGAAGATCCTGTTAAATAGGTTTCATCTTTGCTTAAATGTTTCCATGTCCTTCCCTAAATGTCCCCCATTCCTAGTGTCAGAATTTTAGCTGTGACATGAGAAGTATCACAGTTGCAGGTGCACCAGCATGCCAGGAATGGTGTCTGGAGAGTGGGAATGTCCTATCTTCCACAGGAACCATTCCCATGTATCCTTCTCTTGAGCTGCTGCCTTGGCCTTTGCTTGTTGACTCGCTTGCAATCAACACCTGGGCTCTCAGTGCTTCCAGTGCCTCTAAATGAGCTCATATCCTCCACTCAAGAGCATTTCTCATTTCCTTCATATACTACATGGACATATGCATCCCACAGCAAACTGGTTTCAAGCTGTCCCAGCATCTCCTCACCATCAGCAGATAGAAGGACAGTGATTGTCATGGAGACTTCAGGAAATGTGGAACAGAGAGATGGGTACCGAGAATATATGGAGTTTGTCGCATCTGGTTAGCACATGCTTCAAGAACTATCTATAGTTCAAAGAGCTGGTGGTGATGGCCAATAACCCTTTCCAGCACTGGAGTCACAGTNATGACCCTTAGGAATGAAGAGACACAGAGCACTGCAGCATCACTTCTATCCACGTGGTGCCAGACGTCTCTCTGTCCAAGCTGATGACCCCTTCAGTGCGTTGGGTCATGACTTTTTTTTCTCTTGCAGCAAAATTCTTCCTAAATATCCCTCCTTTCAAATTTTGACGAAGATTCCCATGCTTTGATGTTAAACAACAGCATAAATAGAAGATCCTGTTAAATAGGTTTCATCTTTGCTTAAATGTTTCCATGTCCTTCCCTAAATGTCCCCCATTCCTAGTGTCAGAATTTTAGCTGTGACATGAGAAGTATCACAGTTGCAGGTGCACCAGCATGCCAGGAATGGTGTCTGGAGAGTGGGAATGTCCTATCTTCCACAGGAACCATTCCCATGTATCCTTCTCTTGAGCTGCTGCCTTGGCCTTTGCTTGTTGACTCGCTTGCAATCAACACCTGGGCTCTCAGTGCTTCCAGTGCCTCTAAATGAGCTCATATCCTCCACCCAAGAGCATTTCTCATTTCCTTCACACAGACTTGTGCATCCCACAGCAAACTGGTTTCAAGCTGTCCCAGCATCTCCTCACCATCAGCAGATAGAAGGACAGTGATTGTCATGGAGACTTCAGGAAATGCGGAACAGAGAGATGGGTACCGAGAATATATGGAGTTTGTCGCATCTGGTTAGCACATGCTTCAAGAGCTCTCTATAGTTCAAAGAGCTGGTGGTGATGGCCAATAACCCTTTCCAGCACTGGAGTCACAGTTCTGCCTGTTGCAGTACAAAAATACAGGTGCACTAAGCAGCTCATCTCTCAGGCATTGGAAAATATACAAATAGTGGATGGAAGAGGAAAAAGAGGGTAGGGAATGGTACTGGTAATCCCTGGTATGAGAAAAAGGAATAGGGAACCCTAGACGAGGAGAGAATATAACTTTNAGGCAGAGACATCCTGTCCCTGGCTGTCAGAACAGCCCATCAAGCTATGGGCAGACAGTCATTACCTGAAACTACAGTGGGACACCTCTGAATTAGGGCAGGAGCCTGTCCTAGACCTGGGATGACCCTTAGGAATGAAGAGACACAGAGCGCTGCAGCATCGCTTCTATCCACGTGGTGCCAGACATCTCTCTGTCCAAACTGATGACTCCTTCAGTGTGTTGGGTCATGATTTCTTTTCTCTTGCAGCAAAATTCTTCCTAAATATCCCTCCTTTCAAATTTTGATGAAGGTTCCCATGCTTTGATGTTAAACGACAGCATAAATAGAAGATCCTGCTAAATAGGTTTCATCTTTGCTTAAATGTTTCCACGTCCTTCCCTAAATGCCCCCCATTCCTGGTGTCAGAATTTTAGCTGTGACATGAGAAGTATCACAGTTGCAGGTGCACCAGCATGCCAGGAATGGTGTCTGGAGAGTGGGAATGTCCTATCTTCCACAGGAACCATTCCCATGTATCCTTCTCTTGAGCTGCTGCCTTGGCCTTTGCTTGTTGACTCGCTTGCAATCAACACCTGGGCTCTCAGTGCTTCCAGTGCCTCTAAATGAGCTCATATCCTCCACTCAAGAGCATTTCTCATTTCCTTCATATACTACATGGACATATGCATCCCACAGCAAACTGGTTTCAAGCTGTCCCAGCATCTCCTCACCATCAGCAGATGGAAGGACAGTGATTGTCATGGAGACTTCAGGAAATGTGGAACAGAGAGATGGGTACCGAGAATATATGGAGTTTGTCGCATCTGGTTAGCACATGCTTCAAGAGCTCTCTATAGTTCAAAGAGCTGGTGGTGATGGCCAATAACCCTTTCCAGCACTGGAGTCACAGTTCTGCCTGTTGCAGTACAAAAATACAGGTGCACTAAGCAGCTCATCTCTCAGGCATTGGAAAATATACAAATAGTGGATGGAAGAGGAAAAAGAGGGTAGGGAATGGTACTGGTAATCCCTGGTATGAGAAAAAGGAATAGGGAACCCTAGACAAGGAGAGAATATAACTTTGTGCAGGTTTTATACTTGGATTTTGAAAAAAAAAGAAATCAGGGAGCAGAACTGTGAAGGGAGACTGTCTGGAATACAGCAGGGGAAGGACAGCATGCAGGGAACTTGCAGACAGCAAAGGAGAAAAGGACAAAAAAGGAGCAAAGACTCCTTGGGGTATCAGGATCAACTGACAAACTGTGTGACCCGAAGCTTATTACTTGATCTGTGACTTCTTACTGTTCTGATGTAGGCTCTTAAAACTATTTTGGTGGGGAGCAGGGATGTGTTTTTCAGAAGCTTCTTCTTTTAACGTCAGTGAGCTTGCATCCACATCCAGCAATCTGAGTGCATGGTTTTATGCCAGGACATCAGCTAGCTCTTGTTTCACACATAATCCTGTGCTATGTGACAGACAGTGTCATCTGCTGGAAAGGATTACTGCAAAATGTGTCTTGCTATGAGGGATCTTGTGTTCACTTGGAGGGAGAAAGGAGTCTGTAGTTTATAAGCTTGCTGCCTTTGCAAGAGCCAAACACATTTTGTGGTAGCTGCATGTGGGAATAGAGTCTAGAAGCTTTCTTATGTTCAGCCTGCTTAAAATCACAGTTTAAAAAAATAAGATTAAAAAATAATTTTAAACATGTTTTCGAAATAGTTCAAAAACAGTTGAAGATACTAGATAGTTCTGTTTCTTAGGAGTACAAGTCAAGACCTTATAAAGGGGGACAGTTTTTCAAGAAGGAATGCTCAGTTTTTTCTGGAAACCATGTCCTTTTAAATTGCCATCTCAATTACACTCAGACTGTTTTTGGTCCTTTGTAAGAGGATGTGGAACCATCAGAGGAAGTTGCAGCCACTTGTGCACGATAAAAATGTTACCTAATGAGCAGGATTGTCGCAACCACTATTTTTTCCTTGCAAAATGAACTGGATATTCTCTTGGTTATTTTTTCTTCCCAAAACTCATAAGCAGAGGTTGTCCTACACATTCCCTTCTAATGAACAAGTTCTACCTTATTAAAAAATCCTAAAGAATGTTGTAGTTTTTTAATAATGAGAAAATTTGTCTCCTGTACATGGTGGTTACTGAATGACTTTCTGCCTTCACCTTAAGTAAAGCCCCTAAAGGTTGGTAACAATACTTTCAACCCATGCTCTTGGTTGCATCATTGAAGAGGAAACTCTGATGCCAGGGTCAGACATTTCTTTGAAGTGGACGTGTTCAGCCCCACATCCTAACTCTTTTGACACAGAAAGGTGAAAATTTAGAAGTTTCATCACTATGTATAGCATCAGGTATTTCAGGCAGTTAGTGTGACAAATAAACCTTGCTTCTCATTTCTCAAGGATTGTTTCAGACTCCCCCATGAACCACTAACCCATCAGGAGGAAAGGATACAGTTCTTCTGGTCTGCTTTGTTGAATTCATGCAACTAAGCTCATGCAAAGAAGGTGGTAGGATATGCGCCCTGAATGTGGCAAACTGTGGGGAAGAGAAGCTGCATCATAGCTGGAAGAAATAGCGGATGAGAGCAGTGGTAATGTGAGATTGCTTCAGCTCCTTGTGGAGTTGCAGCCTGGCATCTTAGGATTTCACGGTTTTGCTGTAGTTTTCACTGGCAGTCTTAGAGTTTCCCTCTCTTCTCTGTGTTTAGCTTCTGCTTGTTTTGTTCCTCCTGCTTACCTCTGCCAAGGCAAAATGTACATGTATGTATCAACACAGACTTTAGGACATTAGGAAAGGTTAGGAAAGAGTCTGCATTTACACACATATCCTTGCTTAATGCAATAGTTCATCCAGTTCCTACTTTTGTAAAAATAATGAAGGATTTTGAAGGCCTCTATTTGCATTGCCTAGATATTTTCAAAGGAATTCATAATTCTTGTAATTAGTGTATTCCTCTTTCAGAAAAGTGAGCTACTTGAGTTAGAATCATGTTTCCTTTTATTGTTTTGGGTTAAAAGGTAAACGGTGTGTTTTGTTGAGTTTTACTACTAGCACCTTTTGAATTACCAGTGATGTTTAAGGTTAACACTTTCTATCTGCTGAGAATTAGTGCAAGACTTGTGCAAATCTTAAAGCATGGACATATTGTTTAAATGAAGCTCATTGGCACATAGGTCTATTGTTGGTTTGCAGCTTGAATGTAACCCTCAGCCTTGACTCTTTAAGCAATGTATGTGTTAGGGGAGACTAGAATATTTTGGGGCTTCAAGGAAGAAAGGTCTTTGAATACTACATTTATTTCAATGTGACTGTACATCCAGCCATGGTGGCCTGAAATATATGTTGACAAAATGGTGGTTGAAAGCCTTTCCACATCTTTTTGCTTCTGTGACATCTGGTTTATTGCTTGAGAGTACACATATATTTCTGCTTATCTTTACAGAAAATTTTGGCAGGGGTAGATGATCTGCGGCAAGTGAAGGCCCTAGAGATGCGAGTAGACACCAGAGAGATCAGCTTGGGGAACTTTGGTAAGACAACACTTTATTTTCTGCTCACCATCTTGAATTTTCTTTTATGGTGTCTTGCCTGGGAACTCACTAACCAACAGCCAGTGAAAAGTACCATTCCTTGCAAGAGTTCTTGAAACAGGATCTCCCTGTACCTCACACTCTTTGATCTCTGTCTTCTTGTGTGAGGCTCTGAATAGGACTGGAAACTCTGGCAATGGGATGAGTGACGCAACTTCTGTCTAAAGCCAATTAGTTTGGACAAATTGTTCTTGTATGATATACTAGGCCCCTTACTCTTGTCTGTACTGAAACAGGAGCCAAAGGTCAGCTTCTCTCCACTGTGAGATTTCCCCATGTATGAGGAATTGCCAGTGGTATCAGGTGGCTTATGCTTCCAGCAGCCTGTCTTTGCACCCTGTACGGCCTCACTGAGCTGTGCTGGAAAATGAACTGGAGGCAGGTCCTGTAGATACATCATTCCGATGAGCCTCAAACAGCCCTAACACTTGTCATTCGTTTTTATGTCATCATCACTACACCAGGGAAGTGAGAAGTACCAAAGGAATTTCCTCTGTAGCAGAGTTAACACTGAGAATATAAAGCCTTCCATTTTTTTCCAGTACTGACAGTCGTTTTCTGTCATGTGGATTCCTACCACACCGAAGTCCATCTTCTGCTACACTGAAGCTGAGTAACTACTGCAGGGTAGTATTTTCTGTGCTAAAAAGGAGCCATGTCCCCAAAACTGTGTACTGGTGTTTTCAGTCGAGCAGTTAGTTTTTTATATGCAAATGACTATAATGCAACAGCTGATTAGCTTTAATGGGTCTTTTGATGTCTATTTGTCAAGAATAGTTGAACCAGAACAGCGAAGGGAGCTTTTGTTATGTATATATAGCCCCTTTGTATTGGTTATTCTGTTTATTTCATCCATTTCATTTTATTTCATTCATTTCATGAATAAGTCTCTTTCTCATAGGCACTTGATAATTTAAGGTAAATTACATCCATTTCTTTCAGAGATCGTAATCTATTCAATCATGTTTCCTCCAGTTGATAAAGAAATCTCATTATGCCATTTCTATAATGCTCACAAGTGGAGCTCCCATTCCTATGCCATTTTACATTAGCTGTGACAGGCTAGCAAAATGTTTCTCCTTCGTCACTCTCCACTTCCCTTTCCTTTCCATTACTGGAATAAATCTCTTCTCCTCCCCATGGTTAGGCTTTTGCAACCTTTACAGAATAAAAAATGCAGAACACTATGTCCATGATGCAAATAATTTCCATTTTGTTTATCTCCCACTGTTCACACCAAGAGTTGGCCCTTGAGGGCCATAAAAAGCAGCACCTGCAGGTCCCCACTGCTTTTGAGAATAACAGAACATCAAGACCATTCTGAATTTCCTTCTGTTTTGTTTTTTAAGGTGCATTTCTGAGTTTTCTTCCTGTGAAAATCTCTTTGCAAATGTCAGCAGGTGGCTAGGGCAGAAAGTTTGCTTCAGTTTCTTTCCATTTTTTTCACGTGGCAGATGATTTTTAGGCACATGGAGTAAGGCCTAAATTTTTAGGGGTTTTGCAGAGCAGTTTGTACCTCCACCATGAATGCTGCAAGCAAGACTGTTGTTGAAGGTGTTGGGCTCATTGCCTGCTCCCTTCTGGCTGCCTGCCCCTGGAATTGTGCTGCTGACCTGGCCTGTGGTCACAGGGGTCTGGAGAAACAGCCTGAGGAAAAGAGCAGGGTAAGAACCAGACCAACTCGAATGACAGATGTTCCAGTGTGACAGGATGTAAAGTTTCCCCCCTATTAGGGCAGACAAGCAATAGGAGTATCCAGAGAGGTTTGGAGACTTCATCGTGGTAGGTTTTCAAGACCTGGCTGGGTGAAGACCTGAGCACCCTGGTGTGATCTCACAGACAACCTGTCTCTGAGCAGGATGCTGGGCTTGAGACCTCCAAGTGTCCCCTCCAGCCTGGACTGCTCTGTGATTTGGTGTTTCTTTTGCATTTCAAACCTGGCTAATAAGCCTTCTTTATACACATATTAGACCACTTCACCTTGCTCTCACTGTATTCCTTAGTTGTGGAAGGTGGATAAGAGCATCTTTATCACCAGCAAATTGTTTGGATGATCAGTCCACACCAGTAAACAATATTGTTTTGACTAGTTTTATGTGTAAAGATAAAATAGGCCATGCAAGCTTTCAAGTGGCCAGGTGAAAGTGTTAAAAGCTACGAGACTGCACATAACTCTGGGTCACCATGCAGCACTCAAATCCCAAGTTTACACCGCAGTTTCCACTTGAGAAACATTTCAATGTTCACAGTCTGTGTTACAGACTGTAACACAAACACTCAGGGCCTAAAGATTTCCAGAGTGATTTAAAACTTGTTGCTTGATGTTTTTCTTCAGACTATGCCACTTTGGGATGTGCTAAACTTTAAAACACCATCCTGCTAACCTTGCCAGTTTGTCAGGTCTGCCTATACAAAATGGCATGACATGATGGGGAGGAAGAGTTAATTTTCTTAGGGACAAGGTCTGGGCAAATACATGAAAAGACTGATATTGAAATATTTTCATGTGGTCAGTTTTAAAATTAAGGAAAGGCTTCATGCCAGAGCTTAAATCTGAATCTTTTCAAGACTTAGGGTAATTGCTGAATTCTCTAGCTGTTTTCAGTGCACCTTGCTGAGTGACAGTTGAAATGCTGAACTCCCTGGCAAGTCTTGTATCCAGCTTTGCATATCTTGGAGTTGATTTCTGTGCTTTTCAGCTGCATGTAGACCTCAGTTCATATTCACAGAGAGGGACTATTTCCTTTTCATTAGCTTATCCCTTCAGTTTTGATTGCTGACAGGTATGGAATTGCATTCATGAGTGGCTCATAGAAATTCCTGTTGAAAATAATGGTGGGATAGAGTCATTTAAGTCACTACATAGTCCTCTTATTTCTAAGTAATTTTAATAGCTCCAAATCAAGTTACCCACAGTGCTGTTCGCTGGTCCTTATTAAATTGTTGCCTGCTGGTGGCCAGACTAAGTTGATTACGTGTCTGGAGATTGCCACTTCCCTTGCAGGCATTTTATCAAGGCACAGCTCTGCCAGGGGTTCAGGAGTAGCCATGTGCTGTTTCTCACACAGGATCATCATCCCTCTATCCTCTTGTCCTGTTTGTTGGCATTCCTGGTGCAGAGCCAGGACACCTTTGCTGGCAGCCAGCATGGCAGCAGCAGGTGCTTGCATGGCCAGGGAGCTGCACAGAGGCTGGAGGTGCTAGTCTGGCATGGGTATTCCTGCCCAGGATGGTCTTGGCTTAGCTGGCACTGACAAACTCGCTGAGCAGGGCTTGGGCAGGGTCTCCAGGAGTCACAAGTGTGTACTGGGGCAGCGTGCTTCTGTTAAACCCTGCACTGATGTGTTTTCTGTGAAATCCCCATCTCAGGTAGCTCGGGTGCAGCAGCCTTGGGTTTGCCTCAAAGGGCTGTGGTCTCATTTCTAGTTTTATTGCCCAGTTCATCCCAGATATGTGCAAAAAAATGAGTGTGTAGAAATAGCAGCAGTGACGTATCTTACTTGATCAAACACAGCCTTAGTGAACTGAATAGGCTGTTTAATTTGTATATCAGGTTGCTCTCACTAGAAGAGTACAGCCTGTTTTCATATGCCTGTTTTGTGTTGTAGGATCAGCAAAGCACAATGGTTGCCTGATGCCAATGCAAGCATTTGTCAGTAATTTCTTTTGTTTGTTTCTCACTAGTCCATATTCCAAAAGACACAAGTCAAACCACGATGATTTTTTATTAACAATAGCAAAACAAAGAGATACGATGCTATCAAAAGAATACTTCATAATGTAAGCAACAAGCAGAATAGAAATAGAAGTGTTGTAACTTGTAGAATATCATAAAACTGGCTTTTTGGCTGCTTTCTCTTTACTCCTAGACAGTTTTCTAAATGTCACCTGCTGTACCAAGGCACCTTAGAAGGACATCTGCATTGCTACTCTGCTTGTAAAGCGCAGCACTTCAGGCAGTGTTGTTGAGTGTGTGTGTCACTTTTATTTACCTAACTTGCACTTTGACTTCTTTCTGCCCTTCATTTAGTTTTAGTGCACTGGTACAGTGGAATAGTTTAGCACTGGTACATTGTTGATGGTTAGTAATTTCAGAGCCATGTAACAAAACCGGTCTTTAGTGAAAGGGAATCGTAGACAGATGAGATAACACTGCTCGTCATTCTGAATTCTCAGCCTTGTCCTACAATCATCAGCATTTTTGTGGACCATTCTTGTTTCCAAAAATCAAAATCATGCAAAGAAAGGCAGTTTCAGGATAAGGACTAATATGCCTGTATTTCTAAAATTAATATTAGAAGTTAATACTGTTGTATTTTAGAGTATTTTTATATGTTAGTACCATGTGTCCTTGCTCTGAGGAAAGATGCCATGAAGGTTAGGATTAAGAAAATTAGAAATACACTGTTACATTGGGATAATATCTTGTCACCTTCATTTTACAATTTTCTCTTCCTAATTTAATCTTCCAGCCTCTAATCTATTTATAATGATTTGGGACTCTAAAAACCAGCAAAATCAATGGAACAATGAATTCTTAGCACCAAAGAACAATTACATATCGATACGAAGCTTAAAGGAAGAGAGAACCTGCAAACTTGCAGAAATACATTGCAGAATATTGCTGGCAGAATTTTGCAACACCATGCATTGTATACTTCTATTTCAAGCTAGTAAACCACACATTAAAGTGTAACACTTTACAAGTTCCCAGGGATAGATTGTGCCAAAGTGCAAAAAAATATCTGAGATGCAGTCTCAAGTTACAATAATGAAATAACCAGATGTGAAAATTGTATTATCAGCCTGTCACTCAGCCTCTTTGGATCCTTTAAGAGTTGCTTCTTTCCTGAACCAAACCTAAATACATTCAGTGGAAAGCTTTACTTGGGCAAGTCTCTCCATTTCTCTTGACTCCTCATTCAAATCTTCTGCTTAATACTAGGCCTTAACACTCCTTTGCTCTGTAATGCTTTGCTTTGCTTGGTAACTCTTTTACTTCTCCGGCTGAATCCATGGCACTATTGCTCACTTTGGAGTTGGGACTGGAGTGGCTACTACATCCCTCTCATTTTTATCTTCAGCACTTCAGGGGAAGTCATTTAATCTCTCCGCCCTTGTCAGAAACAGGATAGAAATTTATTGGAGTCTAGATTTTTTTTTTGTTTGTTTGGTTTGGTTTGGGTTTTTTTTTGTTGTTGAGGGATTTTTTAGGGCATGATTTATATCTGAGGGAGTCTTTGCTCAATAGCTAGCATGACTGCTATGGGTAATTAACAGAGATCCTAATATTTTCTTTGCCAGGACTCCAAATTATTTTGTTGCCATATATACATAAAAATGTATAAAACTTGTTTGACATGAGAATGCCCTGAAGGATGAGGATTATATGTTCTAATTTGTTCTCCAATTTTTTGTGGATTGTGGAAAATTATTTTTTAAAAAGGCTAAAAGAATTGCACAGTGTGTTTTGAATTTTTTGTATTTTCAAAAGTGCTTTGCAAAGACATGAACTTAAATGCTTTCAGTACAGCATGAAGATCAATACGTGCATTATAATCGCTCCAAAATAACATGAGATGTAGATAATGCTTCTATTAAAACATGATTTATTAAAATGTTTTTGCCATAAATTCTCTTATTCTCTTTGGGGAATGAACAACATGACCTCCTTTGTTTACTTTTGAGATCCCACTCCCCTTTCTTCTTTTTATCCTTTGCAAAGCATTCAACTGGTGTCCTTCTGGACATTGGTAAATCACCCTTGCCAGACAGTGATTACTCAGAGAACTCATAAAAATATTTGCTGAGAACGCATTTTAATGTTTCAGCAATGACCCAGTTGGTCTAAAATTGGTATTACTTCTACATGGTTGCATGTTATACTGGAGGATGCTCACCAGCCTTGAGTAAACTCTGCTAGTGGGAATGGATAAACATTTGCTACCATTCATAACAAATGGTTTCTGAGACTTGACCTTATGCCTAAATTATTCTGTAGCTCAGAGGGATTTGGTGTATGATTTTGTTTCAGAGATACCTTTAGACTGAACCAAAAAGGCAAATGTCTCTCAGCGATAGGAAAAAAATTCAAGTAATAACAACAGAATACTGAGGGTTTTATAGATATGAAACTTGTACAATTCAATGGTAAACAATTGATCATTTCCAGAAAATTAAAAGGAGAAAGCAATGCTCTGCAATACGTATGTTTGGGGGAGCTGTGAACTATAAAAGATGATGTTGTGACAGGGAACATTATGTGTTTGTTGCTTGATTCAAAGTAATATTTTGAAGAAGTGTTACTTGGCTGTGTATCCAGTAGGTCCATCACTACTTGCCATTAAATAGGTCATGGAATGCTGTACTCTGAAGTATCCCTTAGCTCTGCAGGGTATCACTCAGTTAAAAGGCAATCGGGCTGGGGAATCAGACCAAAGAAAACAGACACCCATCAAGCCAGTTTCTTTTGTTGTCTGTCTGGAAAGGTGCCATATCAGAATTTCCAGAGAGGGGTTCAAAAACTGTAATTGGGTAGTCATGCAGACAATACGTATATGTTTCAAAAATGCAAAGGATGAAATATTTTTTGAGTGAAATAATCTCATTGATTTTCTTAGAAGAAGTCCAGCACAGGCCTGACAGAAACAGCTAAGAAGTGCATGTAAAATTAGAAGCTTCAACTTGTAATTGTCATAAATTTCCTTTGCTCTAATCCTGGGTCTGCAAAATGATTCTTTATTCTGTTCTCACAGGTGTGCATCTGCCTAATCTGAGAGAACTGAAGTTGAACAATAGCTTGCTTGTGTCTGTGAGGTAAGAAAAGAATGATTCTATTAAATAAATGTAAAGAATAACAGCCCTCAATTTTATTTAAGTGATAAAATACTCATTTGTGCTACTTTCATTCCTTCCATTTCTCTATGCTATGATAATGGATTAGGTCATGAATATATGCTCCACTATCACAGAAGTTTAAGGACAGGACCTGGTGTGAAATAAATCAATGTAGTTGCAATGGTGCCAATGAATTAGCCCTAGCTTGCCACCAGGGAAGTTCCTGCTGTGCTGAAGTCCATGGAAATTCGTTGCACATTTGAAAGGAGCTAAAAATTCCCCTCTTATCTATGTCTAGGTGCTTGGATTTCAGTGTTTCAGCCTTTGGGCTTTTACTGTGCACAGTAGCCTGTTCTGTACAGGTCAGACCAGTTCCTCAGCTGATGAAAATCACTTTGGCTTTATTGAAGTCAACGGAATCAGGTTTATGAGAGCTCTCTGAAGCCTGCATGTCCCTGGCTTGTTGAGCTGCATGAAAACATCACGTTTTCTCCCGGACAGCTAGGGAGTTGGTTGGTTGGGAAGGCAGAAGTGAAAACCATGACAATGAGGAGGCAGAGCTGTCTTCTCTCTCCTGTGCTGATATCTGTATTCGTCTTGCTAATTAATGCAAAGTGGAAGAATACAGTTCATATCAGAAAAGGGCTGTGTAAAAGGGCCTGTTTTTAACAGGAGTGCTCTGTGGCTTTGTATGACTGTCTGCTAAACTCATGGGGGACAAAGTAATAGGTTTGCCAATTCTTGTTAAAGAGAATACATTCCCTCTTAAGAAATGGCAGTAAATTCTTCTTGGTCTCTCTAAAGTATCTAATGAACTTCAGTTGCTACACTTTGATCTTATTGTCCCTTGTTCTGGTGATAAGATGAAGTATCTGCAGTCTAAGTTTTGTTTTTCTCGCCTTCTAATCCATAACATGTAAAAGTGGTGATTCTACATTGCTGCAATTAATTTAATAGCAACTGACCATTGTCGTAAGCATGAATTTGCTCTGTTATTGCAATGGAGGAGTAAGTAGTGGCTGAAAAAAATTTAAATTTTGACAGTATTAAGAGATATTATATTAAAAAGAAAAAATATAAAAAGTGGTTTTTAGTTTGATCAAAACTCCATATTCTCTTAAAATGTGTTGATGGAAAATGTTTTGATCAGTTCTGTTGGTATTGAATACAAGAATGCAGTTCAGGAAAACTAAACTGCTCAAGATTTTGGTAGGATTTTGCACCTCTGTATTCTGCGACTCTACTTGTCATGAAAAGTTCTGGCAAACCATTTTCTTTGACCTTTCTTTTACCACACCTTTGTGGTCCTTGATGCAGGGAATGCTTGATCTCAAGTTGAGTTTTGATTTGATCTACTCTAATGTAAATATGTTTGGACTTGGATATCAAGTCTAATATTGTGATGATTGCCAGGCACTCCAGCCCCAGGAGAAGCTACCTGCTCCTCCTTCTGTGTGCCTCCTTCTGTTAAATGCAATTGTCAAGGAATAGTTAAAGGAGGAAGAAGACTTTTTTAGCTCTCCCAGACATGAACTCAGTCTGTATAGTTACAGTGGTAGCTTTCCTTTATTAATTCCCATCTTTGGCAATCTGTCATTGATAAACACAGATCATTTAAGGGCACATCCGATGTAAGCACAGCCTTGTTCTTGAACTTTATTTTTGGATGTCTGCATCATGTCAGTTTAATGCCCATTAGAGCAACATTGCTGCCACAACAGTAGTTCTGCCTGCTATACCTAATGTAACATAGCTGCCCCCATTTACTCCAAAATTCAGAATCTTATTTCTGAATTAATCTTGTTGATATTTGAATTCAGTCCAAAAAGGGATTATTTTGTTTTATTCAACCAAACCCTTGCGAATGATGCTTTTCAGGATAGAAGAAAAAAATGTTCTTCCTTCTTACTGAAAGTAATTCCCACAGATTTTGTCAGCCATAAGGTCAGAATCATTGTGGTTGTAATTTGAAAATGGCCAGCAGATAATGGAAAACGTCTTGTAAGGACCAACTGGAAGATTGGTTTATTTACTGAAAAGAAGGCAAGGACAGAAAAACAGAAAAAAGAGAGAGGGTGTTCCGTATATACTGGGGATGCTAAAAGCAGACATTCTTTTTATTCTATTTTATGTGATAAAAACATATTCTGGTGAATCATTATGAAGAAAAAGCTGCCAGCGTGCATACATGAGTGGGTAATGAGATGGGAAACTTTGCGTTTTGTCACTTTAGTTTTGGTTCATTTTGTCTTGCAGAGTAGGATTGCCTAATTATTTTGGGATGAAATGGAATTAAAACTTTTTTTTTCATTTTGAAAATGGAAGAATTGACTTGGTAGATGTCAAAATGAAGGTTTATCATTCTGACAAGCTGATCCTGACTTTAGTTACTGATTTTTTTTTGAGGCATTTATTCCTATCAACCTCACATAGGAACTTAAGTTGTGGGGATGCTGAGGTGTGCATTGCCAAGCACTGTTCAATGGAGATCAAAGGAGTCATGTTCTGGCAGTGAGGAATCAAGGTGTTCTTGTATTACAATTTTCTATGGGAGAGCAAGGCTTGCTAGGTCAGCAAGCTTGGATATTGGCTTCTCCTGGTAGTTTCTCAAGAAGCTGTGATTCCTTTGATGGGGAATGTGGTTGAGCTACTTTAGTTGTAAATTCTCCAGTCCTCCTAAAGCTTGCATTACTTTTGAATACTTGAAACTTTGAAAGGATATCATTATTAACTATTTAATTTAATCCAAAAGGAAAATATATCTAAGTTTATTTGCAGATAATAGATCTTGGCGGTCTAAAGGGAATGTCTTTTTTTGGCTGTTTCTGGGTTTTGGTTTTCTACTGGCCCTTTGCTAAAGGGAATGGCTCTGGAAAATCTAGTGTACTGTGAAAAGAAAATAGTCCAAATTGTTGTTAATTTTCTAAATCACAATATTTTTATTATGTTCTTGTTTGGTGACCTTCACCCATTTGCTAGCAACTGAGAAATTCTAGATTTATGAACTGATAACTGAGGATGAAAAGTCAAGCCTATTCTGAAAAGTGCCTGTTAAAATCTGCAAATCTGCCTCTTCTTTTTTTATTTTTTTTTTTGTGACCGCCATGGTCCTCATTTTTTAAATGTTTCCAGTAAAAGAACTATATTTCAAGGCCAGTGAATTACTACTTCTGCTTTGGCATGTAGCCTGTGTATTTTTTATCAGATTGCATTTATTCTCAATTTAGGGATGAATGAAAAGATCTGTTTAAGAATGTTTAGATAGATATCTTTACAAAAGCGTTTTTAAATCAGATAGGGGAATCTTGGGACCTGGTTCCCATAAGTTTCCAGCAGAAGCTGTTTCAGCCGCTGAAGTTCATTTCCTCCTCTTCAGCACTACATGCTGTAGCCAGCAGAAGAGTGATCTACTCTCAGGGCTTCTCAAGCAACTGCTCCTAACAGAGAGAGGCTGTCATATCGTAAGTGAGATGAAATGCAGAGATTGCAAAGTGTGGGGACAAAAGTGAGTATGGAGGATATAGGGAAAGGAAAATAAATTTTCTTCATCCAGCTAGAGTTAAGATTTCATTGCTCCAGTTCTCTAATTGGTCTTGCACTCTTGCAGAAGCATCCCCCAGAAAAAGAGGGAAGTAATCCTGGTCTGTTTCAGTCAGTTCAAATGAACAAGGTGCAGAGTACATTCAAAACCAACAACTCTTATTCTATTATGAGCCTTAGGTTTTTGCTTTGTTTTTTAACACCAGCTCTCAGAGACAAGACTAGCAACACAGGAGTCTCTGTATTCATGTTTTGAAATGTTTTGAGCCCTCTTGGCTGTGAAAAAATAACTGTAAAGGCAAGCCAAGTGATTTGAGTAAGGGTTTTGCTGATCATTTTATGACTTCGAGAAACCAGAGCCAAACTTATTATTTCTTAATTCAGGGTAAGGGCTATAAAGTAGTGTTTAAAAGTATTTTTTGAGACCTGATCCAGGATCTTTTTAACTTAGCAGTATAACTCCTTGATACTTACCCAACAAAGAAAGAGTTTAATGAAATATAGTATCTTGTGTTTTTAAAGCCACAAGACATTCACCTTCAGTGGCATTGTTCACAAGCTGAAAATTAAACATTGATTAAATTGCTTTGTTGGATCTGGATCAATTTGCACCATCTTGCATAAGACTGAGCCATGACACTGATCACCCCCAAATTTGATGTGCTGCTGATAGTGTGTCTAGGCACGAACTATTTGCTGGATAGTTTTTCCTCAAACAGGAGGAATGTGGGGGCATCATTTCTCTGAATTTCCTTTTTTTTCCTTGTAATTTTTACTTATTCCTTTCCTGTCTCTTTTTTCTTTCCCCTCCAGTTTTTTTCCTCCTTTTTCTTCTGTCATTTCTAATCTTTTGCAATTACTGGATTACTATGTTTGATGCATAGTAGCATGTACATAGGTACATAGATATCACATGTAAAAGCAATGGGTTTTGTGCAACAAGGATCAGCATTGCTCTTATGATATTTAAAATCCCCAAATAGTTTCTAAAATTAATTCAGTTTGCATTACAGGTGCGAATGTTTGTCAACAGATTATTTATTTGTGTAACAGTAGTTCCTTACTGTGTTTAGCAAGGAATCAGGGTGCTTTTGCTCTAGGTAGTTCTTATGCATACAGTCAGAGAATCACTGTTCTGATTTGGTTGGGGTGAATCCCTTCATACCCTAATTTCAGTACCCAGAGCATCACTGTTTACTTTCATATTCACATTTCAGGATGGGGAAAGCATTTAATTTTGAATGCAGGCTAGTTTCTGGGGTTCCTGTTAATTCTTTTGTGTAGCCAGACTGAAAGTCCTCCTGCAGTTAAAGTTGCTCTGAAGTCTATCTTAAGAACATGTTCTTTGAGGACTTTGAGTGCTTTCCAGGAGCTAGGAAAGCATTTAAATTGAATCTTAATCTCTGTATTAAAGAGTCTTTTCTGTATTAGTGCCTGCAGATCTCCAGGAGTATTACAAACCTGGGCAAAACAGCTGTGACCTCAAGTTTTATTTAGCATTAATGGCTTTAAGGATATTCATATTATTGATAAAAAGTAATGATTTTGGGACAGAAATACAGCTACTTTTAGTTGAGTGGATTATTTTCAGAAAAGCACAATCAGCCTGTCTGCCTTCAGCCCTAGGGAAATCTGATTGCTTTGACCACTTATCTGTCCTGGGTAGACATCTTGTTTAATTTCACCAGGTCAGGTGCCCAAAGCAGATAGTGTAAGTACCTTTGTGACCTTTGATATCAGGGAATCTGACAGGCTGATTCCCCAGCAAGGGAAGCCAAACTTTTTCTGTACAAATGCACAGATGAAGCTCAGGCTCCATTCTGCAGCAAGCACAGAGGACATCAAAACAAATCTGTGACCTTGCAGTGTCTTTCCATGGTTCTTACCATCAGCACCCCATTTTCTGAAGCCTTCCCTAGCTGAAACTCCCCTGCCTTCTATTTCAGAATCAAGTACAGGTCATACCTGTGAGGAAGGGGATGATGAGGCAGGGCCTGCCCTTGCAGCTCCAGGTTTGAGTCTCCTGGGTGCCAGGGTTGGTGGGGAGGGTGCAGTGCATCTCTCTTCTCACAGAGTAGAGAGGATCTGCTCTCTGTCATCTGAGCAGTTCTATGGCAGCAGGTTTCTTCCCCCAGCTGCACCTCTATCATGTTCCTATTTTGTGTCTGCCATACAATGCAGGGCATGAAAACCATCAGAGGATCATCATAGACCACAGCAACACTTTTTGCATTGTGAACATGGCTAGTGAAAGAGCAAAGTAAATAAGTAATAGATAATGTGTGCAGGAAAGCTGCCCGTAAACTCCTGTGAGGTAAGACAAGTCCATTAAATAATTGTGCTCTGTCTCTGCCCACTATCTGAACTGACACTCCACTTTGAGTATGTATATTTGGTAAAAAGTGGCCTTTCCTTTCAGGATGTTTTCTCATGCCTTGCACCTATCCAGCTGAACCAGGTCTTCAGAAAAAGTACAACTCAGCTCCTGGGTTAGCTGTTGTTTCTACAGCATCCTGGGTTAGCTGTATAAATATGCTGTATTTTCCATCTCAGTTGTTTATTTTATATATTACTCCTGGGCAGACACAGTCTTTTGAATGAGCTGTGTATAAGGCTTTGCCTAATGGTATCATGATCTTGCTTACATGCTCTGGATGGATAGGATAAATAAAAATGTCAGTAATGACCAGCTGATTTTTGCCAGCAAATAAGTACTTACATGCCTGGCTATAGGCAGTTGGCAGCTGCTCTGTTTTAGCTGTCAATGTCAGGGTTCACTTTGGAAAATTTACACCTAAATATTCATTTTAGTCAGTGATGAGAAAGAATGGCTATAATTATGGTGTGAGAAACACCAAAGAACAGGGTTGGGAAGCAATGGTAATTAGCCCATTGCCAGTGGAACTGTTCAGGAAGCTTTCCTGTCTGACTACCCAGGAGCCACTGGCAGAAACAAACCACCTGAGATTTTCACTGCTGGGATCAAAGCGCCCTCACAGTGAGCAGTTCCAGTGGCCCCATGGGTGCTCCTCTTGGCTCCCTGCATGCCCCACACTCACATAGTCAGGCAGGGTTTCCTTACTGGTTCAACCCTGGGTTTTCCACAGCAGAGGTTCCAGATGTCTGGATCCTTAGAGGAATTTAATTGTGGCACAATAACACAGAAACAGCTCAAGCTGGGTGCCTCCTTTCTGAGCGGTATCCAGCTGTGAAAAGATTGTCTTCATGGAAATAGGAAAATAATCAGCATTAGTTTAAAGGGTTTGTAGGTTGTTTCGATTCTCTCCTACAAGGGAATTGCTTCTCCGCAACTTATTTGATTTTTTTTAATTGAAAATAATTATGTTCAGTGGGAAAATATGTTTTTGGAATGCAAGGTAAGTGCTGATTTTAAAAAAGGGAAGGAATCAGGTTGGAGGGGAAATTAAGTTAATAGATGTACTTGTCAGTTGTAACTGCCAAGTGAGAAGAATAAAAAATGAATAAATAGATAGAATTTGAGTGTACAATCAGTTTCATGATTTAATTTCTATAGAATATTCTCCACACAGGAGTTGATTTAGTTGTTCTTATTTTCTGCAGACACATTGCTACTTACAAAGTGCCTGTTGCTATTTTTCCCCTAAAATACATGCACTCTTCTTTTTCTCTAGCTATGTTTCTCATTTGTTGTGTGGCAAAATCCTTTTATCATGAGATCTTTAAAGGATGCATGAGATCTCTCAGATGCATCAACAGCTGGATCAATAGCTGCAAGAAAGAAGTACTGAAATGCCTTTGTGTTTCAGGAGGTGAAGTTGTGATTTCATCAGCAGGTGTAATGCACATTCTCCACCCTTTGCTGTAAGCTGCTCTGTATGTTCTTCTTGTGGAGGTGGGAACCTGAACACAAAGGTCTGATAATGAAACCTGCCACCTACACTTTTGGTAACAGAAGTTTTATGAAGCATTGTTTGTTTGACAGACCATTTGTGGCATCTCCTGGTTTGAACTTAATTAATCTCACAATCCTACCACTCTACCCTTCTATTGTTTCAGCATAGGCAAGAACTTACTAGAGAAGTTTGGTTTACTCTGCTTAGTGTTGCAACTACAGTTGCCTCAAAAGCGAGGTCAAGGTGCTCTGCATCTGATTAACACACCTGCACCAGATTTGGGATGTCTGCTGGTGTGCTGTGAAGGAAATGCTGACGCTCTGCCTTGCAGGAACACCCTCAGTATGGAAATCTATAAGGTCCGGTCTGCCTCGGCAGTCCTGTGATGGGCTTTGAGGTCCCCCCAGCTTCTCTTCTGCATCTTGTTTGCTTGTAAAAGAACACCTGAAGGCCAGTACAAGCACAGAAAATATCACTTGAAGCTATTGTTTAAGGAAGAAGTCTTGACTCAGGACATATGGAGACAAGTCTGCCATGCCAGATCTGGAGTGAACATTAGCGGCTGAGAGAGGAAAGAAATTTGGATGAAATCAACTGCCATTCACAGGTCCAAGTTGTGCCTGTATCTGTTTCTTGCAAGCTTCTGTAGTTTTTGTTTTCTTATTAGATGTACACACAGATAAAAAAAAGAACGAAAGGAAAAGTTACAAAGAAGAAATGACCATCAGCCTCAGAAGAAAATCTTTAGTGTCATACAAGTGTGCCTGATCTGAAGAATCTCAAGAACCTGCATTTCCACCATTGTATATTCAGACTGAATCACTTTAAATTACATTTTCTCTCTAGGTTTTCATATCAAACCACTTCTGCAATATTTCAAGTATTCTTTTACAGTGGAAACTCTATAGCCATTACCATGACAAAAATTGAATAGCTACTCCAAGCTGATCCAATTCTGTAGTTCTGTGTGGTCATTTTATCTAGATTTCCAGTTTTTCTGATACACAGAGAAGAGATGTTTCAGGGACTTTTTTTCTTTTTTTTTTTTGTTTGTGGTATGTGTCTTAACACCACTGAATCTGTCAGATGATTTGGATCTTTTACAGAATATTCCTTCTGCTTACCCTGAAACATTAGAAGTTTCAAGTGTTGATTTTGAAGGATGAAATCTGTATTAAAGCAAACTTGGAATATATCTGTCTTACTCTGCCAAAGCTCAGACCTGGAACATACTGTGAAACAGGCACACAACATGTGGGAGACTGAAAAGTTATTTATGCAGAAAATTTCAAAGCACTGTGGGATTCAGTTCTTCAATGTAAGTAACTCATTCTGTAACCACAGTTTCATTATCCTTTATTTTTTTACATGTAAGCTTTCAACAGTGAGAATGAACAATTGCCAAAGCTATAGGAACTGTCAGTAGCTCTGGGGCTAAACTGAGGGGCAATGGATCTGTGGGTGTGAGAGTTTTATGTACTGTGTTTCTCAACTTTTTCCTCTTTGAAAATCCACTTGGTCTTGAGGAAGATGTAGTGCATCCAGTGGGATGCAGCCATGATGTGTTGGGTTTCTACAGTTTCTCTGGGGTGCAGCTTTATGGCAAGGATGGGAGCTGAAGTAGGGTGGAAAAAAAATAGTCATGGACAAGTCTTGTTCCACAGGACCACACTTAGGCAATCTCTACTCCTTTTAGATTGTGGGAGCTGAGTTAAAGCAACTGTTCTTTCATTGTGAGGATGCCATAGCAGTAACTAAGCTGACAAGCAGTTTTAATGATCAAAAGGAAATTAACACAAAATTACATTATCCTTCCCACACATGTTGTGTATTCGCGTGTTAAGGAATTGCTGTTCCTGACTCCATCAGCATTGACCAAGCCCATTATTCTGCTCTAGGTTTTTTTTTGACAGCAACTAAAAGTGAGAGCACTTGAAATTAAAGCTACATTTCATGTGTATTAACTTTAACAGAAGTAAGCATCTGGGTTACCTTAGACACAAGTATGATGAGTTACAGAAATGTATGTCTCAGCACTCCCACTTACAAATACCTCTCTCCTGTTGGTCTCACAAAGCACTTTTTGTTTAAATGAGGTATAATCTGACATGGAAAATAAAGTTCTTGCAAGTAACCTAGCACTTGATGTAATATTGTGGTTGTTACAGTGGCTTCAATGAGGCAATGAGAAGCAACAATGACAGGTGAAAAAGCAATAAATCAGGAATAGCCCAGAGATGGATCTCATTGGGTTTGGGTTTTTCATCTGTTGTCATCTCCTGTATCCAGATGCTGTCCTTGCCTGCCAGCCCTGGTGGGAGAGGCAGAGGACAGTGGGCACTGGTGTTAGTGCAACAAGGAATTTTTTTCGGTGTCTCTGTTTGAAGCATGGCCACAGATGTGTCCATGGCAGAGCTCAAGTACTCTTATCAGGACCACCAGTGTCCTGGAAAGCAGCCAAACTGCCTTGGACACTTTGTGATTTTGGCTGCTGGTGCCAGGTCGTCTCCTCTCCTTGTTTTCAGGTTTTTGCTTTAGAGAAAGTGCTGGCCAAAACCACGTGGCTCTTTGATAATTGCAATTTGCTTTTGTAAGCCCACAAAAGCTGTGGCGGGTGTCTCTCCCTTTGGCATAACAAAGATAAGAAGTCACAGACTGGATGAAGTGTGACACCTTGAATGCTCTCCCTGATTTATTTGCCCCTGGTCCAGCACCAGGCAGTTGCATTTCCTCACAGACACCCACTTTGCTGTCAGTGAAGTGTTCAGCAGAGATCCACAGCTAAAAAAAGCAATATATGAGATCTTTGCGCCTTTCCAAACTTGGAACTTAACACAGAGGCAGAGGACAAAAAAAAAAAAACCAAAAAACCCACAACCCAAAAAACCCCCCGCAACCCTGGAATAAAATAGTGAAATTTGTTTGTTGGGAGAAGTATTTCCAGGGGCATTAGCACTGCAGCCCATTTTGAAAACTATTTCTTATTCACAGTAAGGTTGCCTCAGAAATTTGGGACAACAGAGACATGCTACTGCAAAGACCTTTGGCAACAGTAACTTTTTGTTCACACAGAAATTCTTCATTTGCATGTAAAAGGGAGTTATGAAAACAGAATTTCATAGACACAATTTTTATTTAAGAAGACATTTGGTAAATGCATGCTTTCTGTTCAGCCTAAAACAAGCCAGCCTTCCTCTGATGTATCTAAGAATTGCCTAGCAAACTTGCTTTTTGCTTACTTTTTGAAATCTCCAACAACATGTCTCCACAGGATTAGGAACACTTTCTGATGAAAAGTTGCACAGTTCAGAAGCCAGAATGAGGCCAGATTATTAGGTGCTACATTTCCATGATATTTCAGCCCAAAAGTAGCCTTCTGGCAGCAAAAGTTCAGACCTGATCCTTGTTATCTGGCTGTGGTTCACACTGGCACAAGAGAGCACAAGATGCTAAAGGCAACTCGTGTGTCATGGTGATGTAAGATGTGAGACAGAGGAGAACCAAGCCAACCGTTCTCGGCATATTGCTACTTGAATTTGGAAGAGTGAATACAAAACCAGCAAAGACTGCAATGCTGCAAAGCAAAGCAGGTCATCACATTCACATGACATTTGTTCAACTCTGAAAGGACACTGCAGGGACAATAAGGACGTGGCCTCAGCACTGCTTGCAGAGTTGGGGGCTGTGTCATGGATTTGATCAAGTATGAGGAACACATGCATACAATCAGTTTTACAATTTTGAATACAGCTATTTGAGAACACAATGAAACTTTTATGTAAGCTTCCTATTAGAACATATGTTACTGATTTAAATAACATTCAGGCTTTAGAAGTTTTTGTTTCAGATGTCAGAATTATCTGTACAACCAAACCATTGTATGCTGACATCGACTATATTGATGTTATCACAGTGCGGCTTGATAAATTCCACTTGATTTCTGTAGATCAGAGATGGGATTCTTTTATTCCTTTATTTTGTAAGGCTGTAGTTTGGTCACTCTCTTACAATCTACATTTCTCTAATTACCAGTGCATTCCTTTTCAGAAAGATCTTTAAAATAAATAAAATCTGTGTCAATGGCTATTTTACATGTATTGCTTCTGAAAATTTATTCAACAGATGCAGGTGTACTTTGAGATACTGCTTGCAAGTTCCATGGATTTAGTGCTTTATTTCTAGGTAAATGATTCAAAACCAACTTCAAGAAGAAACAATGGGATTCAAACTGATGAATGTGTTCAGGGTTGTGCATTTGTGTTTACTGGGTAGCTTGAGCTCAGTGGAGCTATTCAGGATTTATTGTGGTGAAACCAAGAGTAGGATTTGGCTCTCTAGGTCTGATACTCAGCCAGTAAAAATTTGGCTGAAGCAAATCAGTCCCTGAAGAGCAAGGATGTTGGATTAATGGAAGAACACATTATTTCTCAAACTTGTTATTAGGTGCTGTGAGCCAAACTGTTCATTGCCCCTCTGCTCTCTCCCTAGCCTGGGGGAGTGATGACAAGATGGGAGCATCAGATTTCATGGGAAAAATACTAAATGGTTGTGCACAAGTGGGGAGGGTGTTGCCAAGACCCTCACAGAAACACAGAGCTGTTTGATGAGTTCCCATCCCTGCAGCAGTTATTTGAAGATAGTTGGAACCCAGGCTTCAAACCCTTCAGTTTATTAATGTTATTTTCTCAAAATCAATTATAAATGCAAATATGTGGGTTAAAAGTGAAACTAAGGGAGTCTATTGATTTCTTGGCACTTTGGGATACTAAAAACATGATCTGATACTCAGCGTGTGTTTTGCAGGCAAGCCTGTATGTAGGAGCACATGTGGAGTAATTACTCAGGAGGACTCTGGTTTGGCAGCTTCAGGGGCTGTAATCCTCTGTTTATCACAACCAAAGGTTATGGTATACACATCCCCACCCCATGCTCCATCTCCCTGCCTCAGACCTGTCTAGAATGAACCATAGCAGGGGTGAGCAGGATATACAATGGCTTTGGTTATTAGTTCTTTGCCTTTTCTGTAAAGTTCCCACATTCCACGTTGCTTGGGACAGGACACTTGTCCACTGGAATGGGATTATTCATTGTGTGTATTAATGGGAGTTACATTTCCTCTATAGTGTCTTCTCTTTCCTTCTATAAGCTCTTTGTTGTTTGGACATCACTGGAGCACTCCTGTGCTGCATCATATGACCAACTGACACCAGCCTTGTACAGTGTCTCATCTTTTTCCTTTCAGCTTTCAAACTTTTCAATCCTACTTTCTATTTTTGGAATAGGTGCTGTAATTTTCTGTATGTTTATATTGTGCCCAATACAGGAGAATCCATGTATACATGTGTCTCATTAATTTCAGCCTTGGTCAATGATTATTTTGGGGGGAGTGTTTTGTCACACTGCATGTAGAATTATAGTGGATTTTCTCTCGTACTACCCTGATAAATTGTTTTTAAGAGTAAATAATTAGTAAATCATTATCAGAGTGCAGATTCCCATTAATTCCATTTCTTATTAAAAAGTCAATAGGTGTATCTCCCCAGCTTGGGCTGATCTCACCCTCTGCACTTAACATAAATGAAAACATGCCTGTGTGTACACTTGCACACCTATGGTGGTCGTGTGCTCAAACAACTCCTCACTTTGCTCTCACTCTGCCAGATGCTCTAGAGCTGTTCCCAAAGGAGACACTCCCATCTCTTGCAAGCTAGTAAGTTCTCATCTCACCAGCCAAAATACTTCAGAAGAAATTTTCAGAAATGCAGGTGTGTGCAGTTCTCAGGAGCAGTTTGCTTTGCATTACATGGCTGTTTCACCTTACAGCAGCCATGCTCTCAAGGGCAATTATCTCTATAGTAATTAACAAGAGAATTTTCTCTGATGCTGCAGCATGAGTCATGCAGCTTCCAAAAGATTAGTTTGTTAGTTACTAAATAAAATGTTTGCAGATGTATTTTGCTGTGATAACATCTCTGACTGGGGATGACTCATTACAGATGCAGGAGTAAAGATCTGCAGGGCCAAAATGTGACTGCATGATCCAGAATTTTAGGCTCCTCTAGCAGCCAGCATGACCCCAATGTCAGCAAGAGGAATTTGGTTCTGCAATAGGGCCCAAAGTCCTTTTGCCTCTTCTCCTCACTACCTCTACATTAGCAGGGATGGAGAGGTAGCTGTCATTTGCTCTTCATAAGAGCTGGAGTGCCCTTCTTGAGGGGCAGGAGAAGAGATACCTTGGGCTGCTAACTCTTCCCTGAAACAGAGAGCAAAACTATGCCAAGTCATACCAAACAGTACAACAAAGTTCCTGCTTTCATTGTATTTTGTTTCTTGAGTTAGAGATGAGCTTTGGGACAGCCGACTTCAGCCTTGTAAGGAACCACTTCCCATTAACTTCCATTTTTTTTCTATTCTGGTGTCTGTTTAAGCATGTTTTTAGTAACAAGACCCTGTTATCAAACACTGAGTTGCATTGCAAACATGCAATGTTTGTGCCTTTCTGCCTTTTGCAAGTACCCAAGACATGGGATGCACAGCCTAATTCCTCTCTCTGGAATACAAGTCTTCATCAACTTTGATTAGTATTAACCTTGAAAGTGCTACTCCTGACTCGTGCCAGTTAGCTGTAAGAGAGGCAGAGCTGCAACCCATGAATGAAACTAGAATGGATTTGAGACTAAACTTTGTAGCACAAATTGTGAAGAGTAAGGTAATGTGGCTTTAGAAGTTGTTTCAGTTAGGGTCTTCTTGTTATGGTGTGCAAAGCAGGAGAATGCTTTAAGGACTTGTTAGCTGATAATTCCTAGTGAGTGTGCATCATGCATGAACAAGCACATGATATGGGCAGGGACTGACCCTGCCTGTGTGCACTGGGTTTAGCCATAGTCAGATCTGGAACAGAAAACTGTGACAAACAGAGGGAAATAGGATTTAACTCTGTAAGTCTTAGACCTCTGAGCAGGAGCTGGAAACTGCTTCCGCAAATGCATGGTGTGGTTGAGAACTAGAGGGAATAGCTGTTTGTTCTTGGGGCCCTGTGTAAAAATTGAGAATTAATCCTCTGCTTTGCTTTGGCATTCTTTATATTGCCAGAGAAACATTAGGAACAAGCATATTACTGCAATCTCCTTCTTTGGCAAAAATCCTTCAGTTAAAAATTCAAGACAAATTAAAAATGGAAATAAAGTCCATTAACCATATCTTACTCTACCGTATGTAGAGTAATCAGGTTAGGATTGTCTTCGGTTTTGCTGGCCTAATAAACAAAGCATGTATCAGAAACATTGTTTCAATGACACAAAAATGAGAGTGACTACTTCCCTTTATATTTGTTCAGTGGTTTACAGAAGAGAAAATTATGCACCAAAAGTAGCCCAAAATTTGAAAATCTCATCAGTGCTTGAAGAGGGTCATGAAATGAGCAGTGAAATCCCTTCACATTATTCCTAATGCCATATTTGTGTTTATGGATGTGTTGGCCTTGCTTGATGGTAGGTTCTGTTTTTGTAATTTAATTTGATTTCTTTCTTATTACAGGCATGCAGCTTGTAAATCTAATAATAAATTTTCTGTAAATATTACTTTGGGAGTCATCTGTTCCTTAAGGAAGCCTTAGAACCAGTTTTTGTTTTATTTAGAAAATACACACTTTGTAAATAGGCCCTGGAAGATCTTGTGCAAGGCCAGGGATGTGGTGATATGGATTTAGCTTTCTTTGTCCTGGTGTCATTAGAGGCAAGCTGCCTGGGTGCACCAAATTCAGTGGAGGTGTTGTGGTTCATATCAGTTGAGAGTTTTCTCCTCAAGGGAAGAGTAGCCTTAGATGGAAAGAGATGTGCATTAAGACTGAGATTTTTTTTTTTCTTAGTTCTGGCCATGGAGTCATCTGCACTGTTTGTACCTCAAAAGCTGTAAAATGTTACATAAATACATTGTATGGTGTATCCTTTGAGAGCTTTTTTAATGGGCAGCATCCAGGGAAGAGGTGATTAGAGACACCTGATGGCTGCGGCCCGGGTAGTGGTAAAGGATGGATGAAGTCGGATAGGTCTGAATGATGGCCATGGACACACCAGTGCCTAGAAGGCAGAGGGATGAAAACCCCCAGTTTCACCTGGAAACTCCCATTCAACCCTGTCTTTGTCCCATCACAAAGAAAAGCACCTGAGGATATTTTTCCTTGCACCCATCCTTTATTCAGGCTTTTCCAGGCTCCTTTCTCCTGAGAAGGCCCTTCCCAAGTATTCAGCTGGTAAAGAAACAACAAAAAATACAGTTAAGTGTCTATCCCCACTCATAAAAGCACTCCTTCCTGACCTCTGGGACTGGCTGGATGCCCAGTATCCCTGAAGCAGGCTGACTACAGGGGTTTGCTGCAAAGCTGTATCAAAGCTGCATCAAAGCTGCATGAGACTCTCAGAGGGCAGTGCAAAGCTGGTCTTGTTCCCTGTCATCCACAAAGGGAAGACATGAGTACAAGAACTGTTACATTTATTTCAAGATCACAGGGGCCTCCATGACTTCTATCTTCTGCAGTTTTCTGTAGAAAACGTACTATTCTCTGTATTGTAAGAATCGATATTGTAAGAGATTACTAATCCAAAATTCTGAGGTCAAATAATCTCTATTTAAGAACTATTTTAGCTTTTTATGTGGTCCTGGGAAACTGGCCCTGCTTGAAAATGGATGTTAGACAAGATGACCTTCCTTCCAACTCAGCCATTACTGTGTTTCTGTGAACTCCATACTAGTCTCTACCACCTCTGATAAACTGTCTTTGTATTTAGTTACCCAGTTTAGGCCTTTATTATTCAGATACTCTGATATCATGGCTACAGTAGAGAATTCTGAGCTTTTGGTTGGTTTGGGATTTGAGAAAGTGTTGTATTTTGTTTATGTTAGATTAGTGGCTTTATGCAATGTAAGGTTACAAGGAAGGCAGGTGATTAAGCTCCCAGTTTGATTTGCAATCCTTTTTGCATTATCTTTGTATTGTGCACCACTGAAATGTCAGTGGGACATTACATATGCGTGGATTTAAGCAGGTCAGTGTGTGATTTTCTGGGTTATAGCCATAAAGTTTAAAGTTCATGTAGATGATCCCTTATTTATATTTTGCTACACCCAAAGGGTAGGAAAATGGGATTGAAAGGATTATAATTTTCTGCTGATTTAAAAAATCTTATTTGGCAAAATGTTACTTCTTTCAACTGCAAAATCCAAACAGAGGTAACTCTGTAAGAGGGACAGAGTGAGAATGACTGTGCAGTCAGCTCAGATATGTTAATTTGGGTCATATGTGTACAGCCAATGATGCCAGCATAAGAAAACCCTACTTAATTCTTAGCAATTGCCTGTGATTTACAGCAGAATTACCATGGTGTAGCTCTTGGAATAATCTTAATCAAACAGAGCTGGGGTGACATGTTGTCATACAAGAACAAAGATGACAGTGGGATAAGTAAAGAGGGATATAATTTTATTCCCCACTTTGAAGGGTGAACATTTCTAATGGAATTTCTTGTAAACAATGTGAGATTTGAAGGAAGTAGCAGTGGCCTAGTCTTAGGAGAAAGAAAGCAAGTCTTGAGTTTTTTTGCTCATTCAAATAGAGCTTGAATGGTTTTTTTAAAAGGGATCTTGGAACCTCATTGTCCCATCTCCGTGTCCTGTGGATGGCTCAGTGTGGGCTCTCAGATTTCGATGGGATCTCTTCCTGCAGCTCTCTAAAAGTAAGTATAGATGTGTCCTGCCAAATGGCAATCTCACAACTATCTTCAGTTGGTATTCTTTACTTTTAGTCTTCATTCTCCTCACCCTGACTGGCTTTGGTTTGATGCCTTGAATTGCATGTATTCGTTTAAAAGATGCTACAATACACCTTTTTTTAAAATGAGGTGTAACATTCAGGTCTGGTCCTGAAAGCAGCATATGTTTAATTAGCTCTTGTTATTTAAGGCTGCAACAGACACACTTTAAAAATGTTCACTTCCTTGCTAGTATTATCCTGTGACATTTAGTATTTCGAATATTGGAAAACATTCTTCAAAGCTTGGGTGTTACTTGTGCAAGCTGGTGGTTTACATGTTTATTCTGTTTACTTCTGCGGAGGAGCTCTACATTGCTTATAACAATATCTCTGACCTGAGCCAGCTGGCCTGGCTGGATCACCTTGAAGTTTTGGACCTGGAAGGGAACAATATTGAGGACATCAACCAGATGCAGTACCTGCGACTTTGTTGCAAGCTAAGCCACCTGACAGTGGAGGGCAACATTATTTGCCTGAAGCCAAATGCAGAATCTGCAGAGGTGAGGACTTGGTTTGCACATATTGTGTTAATTTTTTGTCAGTGCTTTTTAACCGTGAGTTGGAAATGAGAAACGTTTCTGCATCTTCCTATTGCCTCATTCTAAATGATGACATGGGATGCATTTCCCACCCTTAATTTCTGGCGATTTTGTGGTCTCATCAGTATGGTCTCCAAGACGACCACAAGTGAAATACAAGAGTGCTAGTAAAGACTTGGGCCTGTTTCCCAGCAATATGAGGAAAAACCTCTTTACTTGGAGTTTGAGCCCTGGAACAGGCTTTCCAGAGAAGCTTTGGAGTCTCCTCCCCTGGAGATACTCAAAACCCATCTGGATGTGATCCTATGCAACCTGCTCCAGGTTAACCTGCCTCAGCAGAGGGGCTGGACTAGGTGATCTTAAGAAGCCACTTCCAACCCCAACCATTCTGTGATTATGTAGTTAGATACCTGTTTTTGAGGTTTTTGTATTTCCTTTGGAGGCCCTCCAGTCCAAAAGCAAGTCCTCCAACACCACCACGCTCAGAAGCTGAGCCCTCAGAAAAACTGCTTGAGGTAACTAGGAAAAGCTATAATGGTGGAACTGCTTGTTACCCTTTCCCCTGAAAGGTTAAAATCAAATGACCAAAAAGACCTTCAGAAAAAGCTGAAGATACAAGATACAGTGATTCACCTCTTACGTACTGAAATGATAGACTCATTTCTGCTGAGGTATTTTGTTGAAGGCATGAGAGAGCCTCTGTGTCACAAAGATGAGAACACAGTAATACATGATCTGATTTGGGTTTCAGGGCACACAACAAGCAATGCAAGGGAATTCTAATTCTACATGAACAGCCTCAGAGCTGTATTACTCCCTTTCACTTTTCTCCTGCTTCATAAAAAAAACATTGCTGGGATATTAAAACACCAATATATTGCCATCCAGGTCTTTTGGAAGTTCTATGGACACACAGAGAGTTATGTAAAACACAGGTCTCACTAAGGATGGTGCAATCCCCAGTGGCACCATAAACAGCTGATAATGCAGGTTCAAAAATCAGAGCTGATGCTGTTATCCCACTGTGACATATTCCATAGCTTTCCTGTGTATTTTAAAGTAGTCCTGCTCATGCTGTTAATTTGCCTAAAAGGTTGGGTTTGATATTTTTCCTGGACTTCGACTTGAAAACAGGTGCTAACACTAAAACTCAATCATGCAATAGACATATATTTTAAATCTTGGCACTTCTTAGATATACGAGTTAATAGCATTTTTCAGATGTAATTGTTGGCTTGATTTTATTGCTCAGTAAAAGGGGCCATGGAAGGTAGCTCTTTAGCTATCATAATTTTCCTCTCTGGAATTCAAAAGAAAATATTATATACTTGCCTTTCTAGTTTGAACTGGTGGAATTATACTTAAGGGAACACACTTGTAACTGCTTGTAACCAAAATGATTTCTCCATTTTGGAACATTTCTCCCTTATGGAAGATGCAATCATGAGAGGAGAAAACATATTCCTGCAGTAAGGAAGCACTGCCTGCTTGTGATGGACAAGGCATGCCTGCTTACTCTTTCTACTCCCACTGAGATAAAAACAGCTACCGACACTTCCTATCATAGTTTCCTACCATGGAAATGGTGCAGTGTATCCTAACAACACAGAAGGTCTGATTCTACTCCCTTGTCGCTCCTGCTCAATGAAAGTGGCATTTTTGAAGGGTTTGGCATCTTCAATCCTTCAGTGTACTCGTAATGGGGAAATGTCAGATTTCCCTTGGCTTGTTCAGATGAGGAAATCAGTCCTTGGGATGCTCTGCATCTTGTCCCATAATGGAAGTACAAAGAGCAGTGGTACATGGTGGTGTGCCCTCCTGCTCTTCTCCATGCAGAATGGCTGTCTCTACTCCTGTGCAAGTAGGTGCTAAGATCTGGTTAGTGAGAGATACCTCTGCTGAATTACAATGCAAACCTTATGCCAAAGTCAGTGATACAGATTTTATTTAACAGTAAATGTGAGGTAGAGAAATAGAAATAAATAGAAAAGAGAGGAGAGAGAAGAATATTGTCACCACCCATGGATCCAGTGGCATCCCTGCTGGTCCTTCTTGACCCTGGGCTTCTTGGTGGTAGGGTCCCAAGGTTGTTCAAAACTTTTCACTCTTTATACATTTTAGTAAACAAAGGAATTAATGCTCATTGGCTACACAGTTCTCTTATGCTATTGGTTAAATGATTCTCTCTTGCCTCTAATGCTAATTAGTCCACATGCTTAGTCTTTCTTTTCTTTTGAGTCGGTGATCATGATCTCCCTGTCAGAATTACCTTTTACCCAATGAGAGCTGATTTCATCATAGTTGCTGGTTTGGCTTTCCTTGTGGCCTGTAAATTCTGCATTCTTTTTGTGTCCATTATCAGTGTTACATTCTTCTTCCCAGCTTTGTTGGCCTCCCCCTGAGTCTGAGATAACACCCGAACAATAGTACTACCTTTATCTTATCTACAGTCCAAGTTCCAGGTATCCACAGAGGAATATCTGGAGGGGCTTCAGTGATCATTGGTGGTCACAGATGATTGTTGGAGGAGTCAGCACAATGGTGTATTTTAGACTGACTTGTAGCAGAGGCAGACTGTGAGTTCGCTATAGTCTCCCACCCAGTGTCTGTGCTGGGAAGATGCTTTGCTCTTGGGTGGTTATAAAGTGGGACCTGCCCTTGGCTGCTGAGAGCTTCTCCATGGACTTTGTTGCTTTCTTGATTTCAATGGATATTTGCATTTTTTTGGTGTATGGAAAAGTCATATAGAAAAGAGTAGATGTGGGCTTACTGTGGTGTGCCCTTGATGGCCAGCTCTAATTCCTCAAGCTCCTTCTTGTAGTCTGGCCCTTGCAAAAGGTCTGTAAAAGCTCTCCTATTTATTTTCTTTTGATCTACAGAATGGTCCAGCTAAATTTACTGCTCTTTCTTCAGATGGCCTGTTTGCTCCCTGTAATTTGATTTTCAGATGAGCTCATCTTCCCCTGTTATCTAAACCAAGAGCAACAACCTGATGATAAATTCTGCAGCCTCTGTTGCTGTAATGTAACATGAGCGTAACATGATTCTTCTCTCCAACAGGACATGGCTGGGAATTGGCTGTAGCTGAGAATGGTTGACTAATTTTCTAAATTAAGATTAAAGACTTAGTTCGAGAAAATTAGTGTCTGCCTCTTAACAACAGCTAACACATTTTATTTGGTGAGTTCCCTCTGCCAGCATCAGTGCTGCATTGTGCAGAGGGAGGGAGCATCCAGCCAGCCAGGTCCCACAGAAAGATTTCTGTTTGTGTCCACTCTGTATTGAATGAGGACTTGGCTTTGTGGGGGTTTCTAATATTGCATGCAATGTCCTGAAAAGCATAAGATTTGGCTGGGTGAAGCAATTGATTGATGGGTAGCTGTCCATTTGTATTCTGCCACTAGCAGTTGCTTTCTACATTTTTTTTACTGTATGCCTAAAAACACAATCCATGGAAATGCTCTTTCTTTTTCTATCAACAGGTGTAGCAACACTCACAACATGTTTTCAAATCTTTCTATCACTGTATTTGTATTGATGCAAATACCAGAGTCACAAAAGCAGGGAGACGGATTGTTTGAATGCTGAGGGTGCCCAGGCTTTCCATGGGCATCAGTGGCCTTCTATGCTTTTGCACATTATACATAATATAACAAACACAAATGGCAAAGTCATCAGTGGGTAAACAACAAAGGAGCCTTTGGGTGAAGGCCATGTCTTTGCACTGCTCAGGACATTTTCATAATCAATTTAAGTAGAAATTATGTGAAGAGCATTTCAAAATATATGGCAGTCATACAAACTAAACAGTCTGTGGAAGTCCACAGACTGTTAAATAAACTGACCACTTTCTCAATTTCTCCAGGACCCAGACTATAATTACAGAGCAGAAGTAAAAAAACTCATTCCCCACTTGAAGTATTTGGACAGAATACCAGCAAGCCAGACTGCTCTCCTTCCTTACAAGAAGATATATGAGGATTCTCTAATCATCAAGGAATCCATCAAGGAAGGTGGTTTAGCCAAAGACATTTCATGGTTAGGTATGACAGGTTTCCTGTAGGGGTTCATTTTTCAAGTTATGACGTGTAAAAAAAGAAAGAAGAGCAAGCTGACCTCTTCAAAGCCTACCTTTACTTATAGTGAAGGGACAAAGGATGTTGTCTTCTTCACTTGGGAAGAAAGCTGGAATTCAGCAGATAATAGTGCAGATTTAAATGGAAGTTGTCCTAAGCTAGGAATCAAGATCAAAAAATGCAGACAGCTTCTAGAGCATCAAGCAAATCTAGCAATAGCTGGGAGTCTGTACTTAGGGGTTGTTCTGCATGATGGGAAGAAGCAAAGCTTGGAAAGGAGTGTTTCAACAACAGCTGTTCACAGCTCTTTTCATGGTAACACTCAATTCCATGCAGCATGGATGTAGTAGGATTTCCTATTCCAATTTAATAATAGGAAAGGCAATCTGGTTACCACCCTTCAGTGGTAGCAATATCCCAGGAAGATTGCATGATCTTGTAAGAAATTTGTTCCACTGTCTTTGTTACTATGATTGAGTACATTACATTCATTAGCAGAGAATAAATGGTTTGAAAGTAGATCTCTTGTCCCCTTGCCTGCAGCCTTGGTAATAGTTCAGATGTCCATGCTTTTACGTGTCATGCTACATGCACTTTACCACATACTATTAAATATTGCAAAGTATTTCCTATAACTGCTCATGTTGCTTCCCATTAGTGTGGGCATTGCAGTTGGCTTCCCAGCCCCCTCCCCAGGTTGTGGTTTGCCTGCCAACTGTACTCCATTAAAAATTTAGTTTGTTTTGGAATAAGTACATACATTTGTAATTTATTTAATCCCTGTGGGTCCAAATCATTAGTTGTAATAGTATTCATGGTAGGGAAAAAATCCATTAAAATCTGATCCCTCAGTGATCCTGCTTTGGCAACATCACCTGAGGCTCAGAAAACCAGTTAACAAAGTTTGCTGACAGAAGCAATAGGGGCAAAGCACAAAATTGTGAATTCATGTCATTTCCTGGCGTAACCAGACTTATGTTCTTGCTGGCAGCTCTAAACCAGTAAGTTCATACCATCAGGTTCAGACATCCCAGTACTCTTTTCTTTCCAGTAGCAACATTGATTTGGGTACTTTTCAAATGGTATATATTTCATGGATTCATATTAACAGCTGTGCCCAAGATATTTTAAGATATATTAAAGGTCCCTGACACTCAGCTCTTAAGGAAATGGCCATATTATCACAGAGCTGATGCCTCACTTTGGAGCTGGTAGATGATCAACACTTTACAAAGCATGTTATTCATCTGGGCACTGAAATGAAATTCTCTCTCCTGTGGGTTGTTGGCTGCATATGCTGCTCTTAGAGCTGTGCTGTGCTCCCAGGGCAGCCAGCAGTTGGGCAGGTAAGAGGACAAGGCTCTGTCTGCCTTTGCTAGTTTTTGTATAATCCTTCCTGCCCTGTAGCATTACAAAAACAGTTTTCACCCTTCTTTCTGTGGTAGAGAAGTATCTGTCTCTGGGGTNGCTCACCGGGTTTTTATGAGTTTTTTGGAGGCGGAAGCTGTAGTAACTGCTCTAGAATTCCTCATTTCCGATTCCGCCCCCCCTTTTATGTCGGGAAGTTTTGATATAAGTTATACCACCACACCTTCCTGCCCTGTAGCATTACAAAAACAGTTTTCACCCTTCTTTCTGTGGTAGAGGAGTATCTGTCTCTAGGGCAGTACTGCAAAAATCTATCACTGCCATTCCCAGATTTCTTTAATTCTTGGTACACAGTTTCCCCTGTTTGACTGGTGGCTCTGGTACAGTTTCCATCACCATCTGCATCGTGCCAGGGCATTTAAGCAACATATTTTAAGACTGGGGCCTATGCTGTGCCTGCAGCAAGTCTGCAATGACTCTCCTGTGGGCAGACGGGCAGCAAATGAGAGGCAGCTTACACTTTTTTGGGCATGCAGGCAGGGAACATGGCAGAGCCCTGGATGCATCCAAGCTCACCTGTGGGACAATCAGTTGTGGGTGGTGAGCACAGGGCAGTTCGTGACCCATAACCCCAGCAGGCTGTCTCTGGTGCCCAGGAGCAGGAAAAGGGTGGGAAGGAATATCAGTTTAGTTAGGGATCCCCAGATTCTGCCATGACCGTGCAGCACAGGAAGACCTCTGTCTCTAGGCTGGACTCATTCCAGCATGTTTCTTGTAGCTGCAATTAGGTATTGTTCTGTCCCCTACAGCTCCCGGTGTGCAGCAGCAGTCACCATATTGGCAAGATGCGGTGACGGTGTGGTTTGAAGCCTTGCAAAACTGGGCTTACACTAATGAAATCTCTCTTCTAGATCCATATCTTGAGGAAGTAGCAAAGCAGTCTGGATGCAGCCCCAAACCCCCAACAACTTCCAGACCTGGAAGTGCACAATGTCCTGCTAATGTAGGGACATGTAGTGATGCCAGTCTCTTGTCCAGTAGCTCTCCTCTTCCAGATCCCGCTGTTTTTCCTGATAAGCTGTTCACAGAAGATGACTCCAGTGATTTGACACATGGTAGGTAATGTGTGTTTTTTAATCCTGTTCTTTCCCACACCTCCACCTCCTTCTGAATGTTATTACTGATGAGAGCCAGGGTGCTTTGAATACCACCCACCCATGCCACTGCTAATCAGGTTCAGCATATGTTGTCTTCCATGAGACTCACTTGCTCTAGAGTAGGCTTTCCTTTATTTCCCCTGCAGCAGAAGGTGCGAGTCACCTGGGCTGCCCACTCCTCAGCCCCCCACCCCCACACACCGTGTGCTGCTGTCCCTTTTCCCAACCCCACACTGCAATGCTGCTCCCCTGCTGGCGCTGCCTTTCAGACCCTGTCACAGCTGTCCTGCTTGAGTAACATCTGGGCGCATCCTGTTCAGCCACGGGAATGTGGCCCAAGGTAGTCCTCTGGAGAGGTGTGGTGATGCACACACAGTCACTCCCCACTGGATCTTGTGCTCAGACTGTGTGCACTGCAGTCTCACACTGCAGCAGTATCACTGCTGTCAATGAGCGCTTTGGTTTGGGTTTCCAGAGGTTGGTCCCTCACTTCCTTGACTTCACATCCTGATCTACAAGTTAACCCAAAACACACTTGGAAGTACCACCCATCCTTCTCTGACTCCTGGAAACTCCTTCACAACTCCACCAGCCCATGGAGTGCAGATTAGATAGGAAGATGATGTTTGTTTCCAGGCATTGTGGGCTGCTTTTCTCAGATGCCAGTCTCTCCTCATTTCCCTGCCTATAGGTAGGACTCAGGATGATGGATTAGATGAAGCAATGAAGAGTCAACAGCTGAGTGCCCATTTGTAAATGTACATGGAAACCAAGTATAGTTTGTCAGGGAAGGAGACTGTAATTTTACACGCACTTTTAGACAGCTAACACTACTGATAGAGGCACTTTCACCCAATGTCCACTACTTCTTCTGACCCTTTGCTGCCTTCTCTCTTGTTAACCTGATTTTGATCAAGATCCAGCTGAAAAATAATCCAGCAAAACAAACAAAAAAGACCCCCAAAAATCGTATGTATTTTGCTTTAATCTGAATTTGTTCCCTGATCTAACTGACCATGTGTCCACACAATTATTTGCACTAGCACAGGTAAGAGGAGGCAAGGCAGGAGCAGAAGAAGACAGGTTCTGGGGGAAGCAGAGAAACTGCCTCCTAGCAGCAGTATCAGGCCATGCTAGCTGATACTGTGAACCTACACCATGAAATACTACAACTTCCTGTCAATGAGAAAATATATTGACTGACTTCAAAGACAGCACCATTTGTTAAATGCAGGAGTAAAACGTTTTCTTTTTTCCTGTTTTTCTTAGGACTCCGTCAAGTTATATGTGGGAACCCCGCCAAGGCACTTCATGCAAGGAGGCAAAAGCTAGGTGTATGTTTTACTTGCATATTTCATATTCCTGCATGGTGACCCCATGGGATAAACTGAACTCCCACTGTGGCTTGTGGCAGCTCGCTCTCTTCTGTAGCCCAAGAACCCCCAACATGCAGTTGCCTCTGAGGAAGACAGAGGGTCTCCTGCCATGATGTTGCATGTGCCCATNGAACTGCAGGGGAAAAATATGTACCACCCTTGTCTTTCTGCTGCCACTGCCTCAGCATGGGAAGCTTTTCTGAAACAAATTTGAGCATTTAAAGAGAATTATTGTGTGCTAAAAACTGGGATGTGGAATGGGACTGTGGTCATATACTGAGTGATGCCGTTTCTGTGGTACTGGTCTTAATATGCATATTGGTATAGGTGCTATAGGCTTATATCCAGTGAAATATAAACCAANATTCCTGCATGGTGACCCCATGGGATAAACTGAACTCCCACTGTGGCTTGTGGCAGCTCGCTCTCTTCTGTAGCCCAAGAACCCCCAACATGCAGTTGCCTCTGAGGAAGACAGAGGGTCTCCTGCCATGATGTTGCATGTGCCCATGTGTTAGCAGCAGTGGGCCACTATCTGCAAGGGAACACGTGAAAATTACATATCAGCTGCTGGGGGCAGACTTCCTGTCATCCTGCAATGAACAAAGTACAAGGCAGGATTGCAAAAGTTGATGGTATTTCTACAACAGCTATTAAGCAAAAGATTTTTTTCAGCAGTGTTTCTTTGATGTTGGCATAAACAGCTTGCTAATACTGCAAGGTCGTTCCTATTGACTAAACAAACACAAAGCCAAAGTTTGTTCCTCTTGGCAGTGGAGTGGTACCCCCACCCTGCAGGTCAGCCTGCTCATTTTGGCAGTAATTTAGTGAGAGGATACCCATGTATGTAAAGGGGAGCAGTCTGGCTTGTCATGATCAGCTTTTGTGGGCCCTGAGGTTCAACACAGCACAGCTGCACATGTGTAGGTTTAAACAGTTTGTGGTAAATCAGGGAGATACACAGGACACGGACTTAATGCTGATAGCAGATGTTAAAGTACTGCAGGTGTAAAATATGTACCACCCTTGTCTTTCCGCTGCCACTGCCTCAGCATGGGAAGCTTTTCTGAAACAAATTTGAACATTCAAAGAGAATTATTGTGTGCTAAAAACTGGGATGTGGAATGGGACTGTGGTCATATACTGAGTGATGCCGTTTCTGTGGTACTGGTCTTAATATGCATATTGGTATAGGTGCTATAGGCTTATATCCAGTGAAATATAAACCAACAATTTTGTAACTGCTACCCTGGGTTCCTCAGGCTGTAACAGCACGTGACTGGGGAGTGGGACTTCTTAAAACTGAGGAGTTAGAAAATGGTGAGGAATGATCTAAAAACTCAGGAACAAGAGTGGGCTTTGATGCATTCTAAAATCCAGATCTAGAGACAGAGCTGGGAAGAGTTCCCAGGGATATCTAGATAACTTCTGCCATTTCCACAGCCACCTGCTGTGAGCCCTTTGAAGCCTTCCGGTCTGACGACAGAAAACCTTTGTGGCTCTGGAGGAGGAAAAGATCTGCATCAAGAGAAGGTGTCCCCTGACCTGGGAGCACGGACGGAGCAACACAAGGGGTGAGCCCACCAGGGAAATCTTGCCGTGCAAAAAACTGTGCCTTCATTTTCTGCTGCAAAAATAACATCAGCGCTTTGGCCACCTGGTGGCGGTTTCGAGGGACAGTCTCGGCCTCCTGCCTTCCTGTCCCTGCTTTGGGCGGCAGCCCTCCTGCCTGGAGCATCTGCGGGATGGCAGGGAAGAAGGATCCTCTACCTTCTCTCTGGAGCACAGGCAGGATGGGCTCACTTCCTTAGCAAGAGCAAGGAAATGACTTTTCATAACTGGTGAGCCGTTCTTGGCCCTGACAGTGTCCACCCTCAGACAGTAAAAGAGCTGAAAGGGGATGAGCTTTTCTGCAAGCAGCACTTTGGCTTAAGCAAACAAAAGGCTAAAAGACAAATAGCACCTTGCTGAGATCTCATAGATCTCACAGACTGGCAATAGTTGTTTTGGAAGTAAAAATTGTTCTATTTCTCTGAGCTTACTTCACTGGATAGTATTTTAAATTTGACCCGCCTCGCCTGATTAACTTTAGGACGCTTGAGATAATCAGACACAGGCATCTTAGATGGCTGATCCAATTAAAATTGTTTTTCATGTCTCCTGGAAGGTGTGAAATAACAGTGGGTAACTAAATCCACTGCCTGGGTGTTTGCCTGAGTGGCCATACCAAGCTGCACTTGACCAGCTGCATAAACACACTCAAAAGCTAATAAAAGGTGTGATACTTGATGTTGCCCAGGTGCCTGCAGACAGATCAGCAAGAACAAACCAGCCAAGCATTGGAGGTGAATGAGGGCGAAGACTTGAGCCTGACTGACAGCTCAGAAGATGAGTTGAAGGAGGGCCTTTATGAGGACCTCATTGAAAGGATTTCACTTGACCCTTCTTCACACTCCTCCTCAGGTACTGGACCTAAACCCCTGGGGCAGGGTTGGCATTGGGCTGTTTGTAGATAGGTGCATTGGTAACCCCAGTGTTTTATGAGATCTGGCATCTGTGCTCTAGAGCAGCAATTGGAAAATGCCATTGCAATCCATTCCAGTTTTTAAGCAGGACGTTGTGGCCAGCTGAGTTGTTGAACATCAGTTGATATATTTCAGCATGACTATGTAAAATGAAGAGGAGCAAAGGTGATCTCACACTCGCTTAGCATCAAGTCTAGTAGAAGGACATGTCTCTTTTACCTTGTGTCATTTATTTATGACAGTGCCAGGTGAGTCTAAAATGTTGTCATTCCTACTGAGCTGTATTTGAACCCAGTTGGCAGTGATATAAATAATGACTGAGCTAATGATTAAGGTTTAACTGAGCAACTGGGAATTCTGGAAAGATACGCAACCAAAAGGAAGCATTCAATAAAAGGTTTAAAAATGGAAAATGCTCTTCCACTCAGGTATAAAGCAAAAGGCTTCTCTGAAATTGCATTTACATGAATGAAAGCAGAATTCTCATTCTTCACTATTTGAATATTGTCTTTAGGAATATTAAGAACTTTAATAATGGTTATTCTAAATACATATCAAATAGGGGACCTTAAATAATTACAACTTGAATCTTTTTTCTATTGTTAATAATAATTTTTCTCACTAAATAAAACCATGTGAGTTTTCATTTTGCGTTTCCTTTCAAGGGAAAAATGGATCTACTAAAATCCAGAAAAATATTGTATATTTTGAAAAAAAATGGAAATATCATTAAATTATCCAAAGCCGTGTGTGTATTAACAGTGCTATAAACAGTATCTCCCTAACAAGAATAAAAGCTGTTTGGAAAAATCTAAAGGAATGGCCTTTTGTCCAGTGACCACAGAAGTCTTAGATTATGATCTCATGGTCTCTTTAATCTGATCTTTTTCAGATTTTGTATGATTTCTTTATATTGAGTATGATGGTCTCATCATCTTTGTAGATTGAGAAGATAATGTCACAAACACATCACAGTGTACCAGTGTCATGCCCTGCAGCACTGTGAAAGTGAATGGTTGGGCATAGATCTGTCCATCTTCTAACTAAATCTGCTGGGAGATGATGGAGTGGTTTGAAATCTAGAACTGTCTAAGGTGGCAGGGGGGACTGACCCAGTTCCTAAATCACATGCAGAAGTGTGTCCAATCCAATGTGAGTTTCTCACAGAAGAACTTGTTGCTGGAAGCAATCCTTCTGACCAGAAAAGGACAAGTCATCTGAGCAAAGCCACTCTTACATAAAAATGTTTGCAGCATCAGATCCATATAAACGGTATTTTTTGGAAGGCGTTGAATGTTATTTCGGGCTCTTGAGTCAGACACACCAGTCTCTCAAAGTGGCTATACTTAAAAACAAATATGAAGTTTAGACATTTTAAAAGCATATAGTGTGATACAAACTGTTCCATGAAAACTCTTCATCAGCTTTACCTAGGCAGTAAAATACATCCCCATCAATTGGGAGCCACAAAGATTAACTTCGTGGGCCTGACTTTTGGTGGCACATTCTTTAGATTATGTTCCTGCCCTGGACCCTGCACATCAGGCACTTAGGTACAGTTGGTTCTTTTAATAGACAAGAGCAATTGGATCCCTGCTATTTATAGAATGGCTGGTTCTTTCAATAGGCAAGAGCAATCAGATCCCTGCTATATATAGAATAGTTCTAAGCATGTGTGCATGCTGGTTGTATTTGTAAGTCAGCAACAAGTTTTTTCCTCTCTGTGTGTTGCACATATTACATGGAGGGAATTACATGGCTGAAACACAAACACTCAGAAAGTAGCCCTGCATGCAGTGCAATATTTTTCCCAGCAGTCAGGCATTTATTATGAGATTCCATGATCTCTGCCTCTGATTTAAAAAGTGGATCCACTCATCTGTGATTATTCCTATGCCTTGCACTTCAGATCACTAGGAGTCCTAAGGTATTTAGAACAAGTCAGTGCAAACTCTGGTGGGGAGTGATGCAGGTGTGATCCTGCCTGAGAACAGGAGGGCGAGTGAGCTCGTGTGTCCCCCTGAGCTCTGCTTGTGAGCTGTTCCATGTGTGGCACATCACCAGCAGTGCTGGCAGGGAGGCTGCCAGTGAACCCAAACTGATTGTCAGAGGAAGCAATTCAGCATGGCCAATGTCGGGACACATCTGCCCACCCAGCTCCATCACACAGCATCTCCAAAACCTGTCACTCCCTGGGTCAGTCATTTAGCAGTCAGATGGTAAATCACTGTGCTTTCCACTCTGTTTCAGGTTTGTCACAGGCTCAGGAAGGTACAGTGTTCTCCAAAATAAAACATTATCTAATTCCATCTCCTCCAAAAAAACCTTCACCTGCCTCTGCAATGGATGTTGCGGCAAGACCCTGGAAAACAAGGAACCACGGGGGCCTAAAAATACCCAGCCATGAGGAGGACAGGCAGTGTACACAGCAAGGCCAGTCAAAGGCTCATCGAAAGAATTCAGCCCAGCCTCTGGACAAAGAACCTGCTCTTCTGGGCCTGCACAGCACACTCACTGCCTCTGGATCCCAAAGGCAGCACCAGCCTGTTGCCTGCACCAGCCAGCAAAGGCCCATTCCAGGACCAGCATCTGTTGGGTCATCAAGGGTCAGGTATGTGCACTGCAGCGCATCTGGGGGAAATGAAAGGGACTTCACAGCAGGAAAAAGCAGATTTCTCTGTTGTCTCTGTGGTCTCCTGCTGTTCTGTAAAAATAACTCCTTTTATTTGTCCTGACATTTACCTTTGACTGTCTAAAGTTAAATGAAACATTTTCCCATGTTCCTTATACCTTGAGTACTGTACATTTTGTATTTCTTGAATAATAGCCCAGAATTTTGCTGTGTTCTTATTGCTCCATTTTCATGTTCCCCACTCAGAGCCAATGCTGTGTCTGTTGCAAAGATCTTGTGGCACTTGTTCAAGACTCTCCTCCAGTAAACTCCAGGACATGTTCCTGACATCCCACTTAGGTTTTCCCCTGACACAAATTTGTGTTAGAATGAGCTCTGGAAAATAAAGTAGGCATTAGAGAGGTGTCACATGCACCAAAACATGTTTATTTCTGAACCTGTTTGCTGTAAGTTTAGCATCATATTGTTGCTTCTTTGAAGAAAAACTGAGGACTTGTGACATGACAGCTTGGGTTTGAATTAATGTAGTCACTTTGGAGTCAGCATGGGCAGAGAGCATGTGCCTTGTGTGGGAAGCTTGTGTGCCTGGGGCTTCTTCCAGGCCTGGCAGCTTTTAGTTCAGTTTTCAGAGCTGGTAAGGAGAATGCAGCTATCCAAATCCAGAGTACAGTCTCATTACAGAGTTTTCTTCTTTTCCTCAGGCCCATCACGGATGAAAGCACTTCTAAAGAGATCAACCACCAGCATCCAGCTGCTTGTTCATCCACAAAAGCCTCGCAGAGGTTTAGGCCAAGGAATTCTGCTTGGCCTCTGACTGCCAGGTCCATTCTGCAGTCATTGCCAGGCAAATTCAGCGCCAGAAAAACATCTCAGAACAGAAGTCCTCAGTCCTAGAAGATACCCAGTTGCCAACACGTGTTGGAGCCATGTACACTGTGCAGCCACGGATCAATGAAGGATCAATGCTATCTTGCAGCTTCTTCTGCAAGCTAAATACAGAGCTGTGCAAGTAGAGCACTTCAAACAAATTATGTGATTTGCCTCAATTCAGGAGACAGCTGGTCCAGAAATATTTTAAGAGCAACCACTGATCAACCAATGAGCTAATGAACCTCTTATTACAGCAAAATGTGGTTATTTTTGCAACCTTCATGCACTAAAACAGAACAAATCCTATCACATTTCCTCTCAGCCACACCATGCCCAGCTCTGTGAGTCAGGCAGGGACACTGAACAAAGCAGAGCATGGAGCCTGCTGTCTGTGGAGTGGGCTGGAGGAGGTGACCTACCAGCCACCATGTAATGTGTCTTTAGCAGTCCTGGATGTTTAACATGTGAGGGCCAAACCTAGGGCTTGAGAGGAAGTATTGACCAGAGCAGGTTCTAAGGGAGGGGTGTGTTTACTGAGGAAGAGCCCAGGATGGTTTCAGAATTTATGTCCCCACAGGAGCTCACCCCATTCAAAGGTTCTTGTAGGATACATTGCTATGGGAGCAAATGCTGACCAAGTGGCTTATCCCAATAGTCACATGTTTGTTTACTCCATAGCTACCTGGAAGGATTTGTCTTGCTTCCTCTAAACAGACATTGCATTCCAGAATTTCTCTAACAGAGCTGAGCTCTATCACCAGGTGTCAGAGCCCCCTCTGTATGTGCCTTCCACCTCCACCCACTTCTAGCTTTTTCAGATCAAATAGACTTTCCAATTTATTATAATTGGATAATTTTAAGTGATGATGCACCAAAGCAGGGAAATAAGGGAATAATCTCTTGTTTTTTTCGATAAGGCATTTGCTTTATATTAGGGTGAGATCCAAAACATCTGTTATAGTGACTGCAGTCTGTGAGATGCTGTTCCAAATGCCTGTGCCTTACAACTTTACTGATGTTGCAGTCTAAAACTTAGCATCATCACATTTTTTCCAGTTTAAATTACTATGTTAGATTACATTTTTACATCAGTTTATAAAACAGTAATTACATGATGAGTTAATGAATTGGTTCATGTTTCCTTTTTGAAGGCCATCTTAACTTAGAAAACAGAATAATAGACAAAGCCTTAAAACTTCCTTTTGTCATGGTGCTCGTTGCACCACTTTATCTTACAAAACAGTCTAGAGCTTGAAGCAAGTTTTCCCAGTTTTGGTGTGTTCTAGCAGAAATCATCTCTCAAAAATCATTTAAAACTATGTGGATGCAACACTGTGGATGCAGGCAGGATTTCACCCAGCAACAGTGCCTGTGTCCTTAAATAGACTCCTAAATGTGACTTTTTGCCAGTGTCACTGACCATACCATTGCACACCAAAAAAAGCTGGCTTTGTAAAAGAAAGAAGACACTGACAGCAGTGACCCTTCTCTATATCCAGGGTCGTACCAGGAGATGATGGGTAGGACTGTCTTCTCCAGATATTCACAGCCTCCCTCTCAATTGACATCTTTCATTTCAAAGGGGTGGAGGGGAAAAAAAGATCAGTGGGTGTGTAAACTGGGTCTGAACATGAGCATCTGCAGAGACAAAACTCTGGGAACAGACCTGGAAAATCTCTCAAAAGCATCTGTGATCTCATCTTGCAGCAAACTCCACTTGGCTCTGTATGTGCACAGAGCAAGAAACTTCTCTGAGCTGGCAGAGAGGATGTGGAGAAATGGTCAGAAAAACCAGCTCTGCCCTCGTGTGTGGGAAATCAGTGCCTGAGGGCTTCAGCAAAACCATTTAACTCAGGGTTTCATGTTGTACCTTCCCATCAGGCATCCCAGTGATAACTCTCAGGGCTGCAGGCTGTGTGCAACCTTCAGAACAGCCATCCCACCCCTCACTGAGCAGCTCTGCCCTACTGGTGGCCTAACCAAAGCAGTCCCATGCTGCACAGTGGTGTGGTGTGCTCACAGGGGCAGGTGAAGATGTCCAGTCTACCTGTTGATCACTGCATCAGCTGGTGGCCCATCACCTCCTTAGGTGTGGATCGGTAGGGATGGATGTGTAAAACAGGCTGGATGCCATCTGCTCTTGTGTCTGTAGGGATTTAGTGTCCGGAACTGAGTGGCCAGCCTGTCATGCATGGAGCAGCAGGGAGGCTTGCTAAGAGAGCAAGTTTGTGATCACTGCCCAGTCTGATGGGGAAGAAGGGCTGGTAGCCTCCTCTCTTCTCTCTGCCAGTAGTGAGTGCACCTCAGGGTTTCCTAGGGCTGCCATGCTGCTGTCTGTTGCAGTTTCCAGGACAAGGAAAATAAACAGGGCCATTGCTGTCTGCACAGCTAGAACAGATCCACAGGGAAAATTATTGCCCTGGCTTAGCCTTTGCTTGTCCATCTTCCACCTTTTCATCTAGAAAATGGAAAACCCAGCCAGGACTTTAACAGGATAATTAGGAAATGTAAAGCATGATGGTCTGTTTGTGAATTCAGTTCTCTTGGCCCAAAAGGGGAATATATGTGGGGGTTTTTTGTCACTGTTTCCTCTGTTAAAATCATGCATCGGTCCCTTGAATATAGACAAAGTCCTTTAATGAAAGAGCTTATTCCCATCCCTGCCTTTGCAGACTCTTAATATTTGTCTCAGTTGGATCCTTTCTTCCAGTTGGATGTACATTACCAGAGTCCATCCCCTCATTCCTGTAATGGGCCAGGAGCTGCTGATGCCTTTAAGTATCTCACTGCCTTAATGGGATTTGCTGCTGGCTGCCAAATTGTAATCTAGTGTGTAAGCCAGAGAGAGGGGCGAGAACTGCTCCCCTCACCTATTAATAAATCAGCACTGCAGGGAAGAGTTTTCTGCTGGGAGCCAAGTCTCACCAGTACAGGCTGCTAAGGGAGGGGGTGGTTACCTGGGAACAGCTGCCCTGCAGGGAGCTGGGCTCAGAGCAGAGGGATTTGGCCCAAAGTGACAATGCTGCAGCATTAGCAAAAGCATGATCCATCCAGGAGGCCTCTCAGCATCACTTAGCTGGTGTCCCACAAACAGCCCTGCTGGAATGGGTGGTGATGCCCTGCATACTGAAAGGCTCCTCCACTCAGCCAGAACTTTAAAAAAAACATGGGGAAAGAAGTAGGGAGCTGTGTGCCAGCCAGTTATTTCAGTGACTAGGAATCATCCTCCCCCTGCAGGGGAGCATGTCTGGGACAGCATCCCACCCAGACAAATGGGCCCTGACAAGCAAAGGTGGCTCCTGCTCAGACTGGGATCTCCCAACTCTGCAGCCCAGCACCCAGCATCCCATTTGGGAACAGGCCAAAGGGGATGCTCACCCTGTCCGGTGTCCCCAAGGCAGCTGTGTGCACAGCCCACTTGCACAGGGCTCATGGTTGTCGTGCTTGTTGACAAGGCCATTACTCTCATTGAAGGCCTGGGATTGCTTTGCACTTGGAACAAATTCATCTTCATTAAAGGATGAAGAGAAGATACTTTATTTGGCTGTCAAGGAGGAGAAAACCCAGGAGACGTTCAGGAAGGAAAATCTCATACATGTTCCTTCTTCAAATACACACAAATGGCAGGTCAACTCAGGATCATTTCCCACACAGTTCCTTGGCTTGTTCAGAGCCTGACAGGCTTGGGCTCCTTGCCATAGGCAGTATCTGCACCCATAGCAGAACACAGGTACTTCTGGGTATGAGTCAGGTGGCTCATGCTCCAGAAATGCCAGCCTCTCCACTGATAAAACAGGGTTTGTGGTGGTTTAGATGTCTGTTTGGTAACATCCAATGCCAGGTGAGATGAATCCTGCCCTGCAATGGCTTTCTCATTACACGAGCTACAGACTCCTGGCCATGTTTTTATTGTGTCTTGCTCCTCTAAAATTACCCCTGGAGATACTGGAAATGTCCTGGCTGAGACAAGGAATCAGCCTTGGAGAGTGGAGGCAGCGTGTGGGTGGTGGGACAGCATAACCTCAGTGTACATGGCTCTTTGAGCTGGTCTGGGAAGCTTTTGGACCTTCCAGAGAGGCACAGTAGGGCAGGACAGATGCAGGACACCAAGGAGGTCTTCTCCTGGATTGAATTCAAGGTGCCAGAGCAGACCTGAACTGGTGGAGAGCTGGCCTAGTGCAAGTGCATCTGGGAGGGCAGATCTGCTGCCCCATCCCCAGAGGAGGGGAATGTCTCTCCTCAAAGAAGAGGATTATGGCTGGACTTTTGGAAACCATATCAGCTAGCTGGGAAGTGATCCAGGTGTTGGAAATCCTTCCCTGGATGTCTCTTGGTGTCACAGCCTTTGAGTGACAGCCTTGATCCAGCCTTAGGGGCAGTGGAGTAATTTCTAAGCTCTGCCCTGGTTTCCTACAGCCCAAGGAAAAATTATGTGATCTGAGAGGAGGTGTAGCATGGTCTTACAGAGGCAACAAGTTCAGGGGCTCGCTCTGACCCATCCCTCAAACAAGGCATCCGCCACTGGCACGTCCTCTCGATGCTGCCATCAGAAACCTCGTGGCTGTGCATCTCCTGCTGGAGAGTTCAGTGTGATTGTGTTAAAATTAAGGTAGTAATTGAGATAATTTTTTAAGCTGCCAGGAGACGATGGCCTTGCAACAGGATCCTCCTGCATGGTACAGCGTAAACCAGCAAAAGAAAACGTCGGATTACTGGGTGGAGAGTTGCAGCATCGTTTATAGATATAAAACCTGTGCCTGAGGAACGGAGTGAGTGTAAATGCAACCAGGCAAGCGCCGCTTTAGCTGGGTTTGAAAGGCAAGAGGAATGCCTCGGAATGGACACTAGAGGGGAGAAAAGAGTCTCATAAGTGCAACTTTCAAAAGCAAAAGTACTCGGAAACCTAACTCAAGCAGCTTCAGGGCGTTCAGGAGGCGTTTGGCACTCAGTGGGCTCAACATTTTCTTTTTACCTATGCAGCATCCAGTGTGCTGGCCTCGTGTGGTGCCCCCAAACGTACCGTGCTGGTAGTGGCTTGCTGTATCACACACCACTTAGATGTATTTGGAAATATTTTCTTAGGAAACCTGCAATGCCCACAAAGTGTAATGGAGAACATCCCAGACCCACCTTGGCACTGGAAAGCTGAGGTGCTTTTGGGGTGTTATAGGGCATGTCCATATGATAATGCTGTGTGCAACCCCAGCATGTCTTAAAGATACAATCTTTGTCACAGCCTGTAGCTACAAGCTGCAAACAGGCTCAGAACCATGCATGGCTTGTGTTCCAGCTCTCCTCCCTTGGTGACCAGGGACCTCTCATCTCTGGAGCCCAGCAGAACAGACAGAGCTTCTTCGGGGACTGTGCTCCCCAGTGCCATTGGGCAAGTCCCAGCTGCCAGGCCTTGCACTGTGAAACCAGCCCTCTCCCAGCCCAGCTGTGTGAAAGCTCTCTGCCACTTCTCTCCCCTTTATCCCCACCCTTGGCTCCTCTGTCTTTCCCCTGCCCTGTTCCTGGTTCTCACCCAGCTCAGCCACCACCTGCAAGCAATTGCTGGCACCCTGGTGCCTCCCTGGCAGGACCTCTCTGGAAAAGTGGTGTGTGCTAGGCATGGTTTGCATTTGTTACTTTTATTCACTCTTCCATGGCTCCATCTGCAGGGATCTTGGCCCTCTTCCTGAGGTCAGGACAGCACTGGGAGACCCTGGCAGGTCACAAGGGCTGGTCCCAAGACCTCAACCTCTGCCACCACCTAGCCCATGTAATTTCTGTCCCAGCCCTTTCCCCATGTGGAAGCTGGCAAAAATCAACATCCACATTCTCAGAGCTGCTCTGTGGGCAGGGTCAGACCCTTCTTCCCCTACAGAGGAGACCAGCCCAGTCTCTTCTCCATCCCTGGGCCACTTCGCTGCTGCAGGCTCCTGTCACCTGCATCATCCACACCCCAGGGGACACCTAGAACCACAACAGGGGAGTACCACAGCACCTGCTCTCTCCTCTCCAGCCCAAACACATCAGCCATGCTGCCTGTAGGGACAGTGCTGAGTATGTGCTGCCTCTTGGTCGTGCTCTGGTCCAGTCAAGGCTGCCCAGACCAGGACCAGGGCTGTGCTGGGCACGTGCTGATAGGGGACATATGCAAGCATGGCTGCACCATCTGCCACATAAAGGAGACACAGAGATGTCAGGTTCAGGGGAGAAAGAAGAGGTGAAACTGCTGTGGGAGGAAGCAGTGGAAGCCTTTGGGAGATCTGTCCCAGGAGGAAGGCATTTGGCGAGCAGGGGAGGAAGCGCATTCCAGTGGGCAGCACAGGGGAGATGGACACACCAACAGCAGGGGTCAGGTTGGCAGCACCAGCAGTCCTGTCACAGGAGGAGAGGTTTGTTCTGCTGGTTCAGAGGTGGAAGTAATAACCAGGCAGCGGTGATGGATCCCCCTCCAGCCCCCTCAAGAGTGGAGCGGTTAGAGCAGGTCGTGGTGTGCCCAGACCAACCAAACGACTACTATGACTTGCCAGGGCAAGCACCTTCCAGGGTCTGGGTATGGACCTGTCAGCCCTTACCAGAAAAGTGCTGCACACCAGGAACAACAGTCAGGATCAGGACAGGTTGTCTTGTCCAGGAGAAGGGGATTTCCTGGGATTAGTCACCAAATCTTCCCTCTTCAGAAGCTAAGTCCCAAAAGCTGCTAGAATCCTCCAAGGAATGTTTCCTGCTACCTCCCCAGGTGGGGCTTCACAGTGACAGTGAGGAACTAAAAATATTTAGAAGTCTTGTAGGGTCAAAGCAACAAATACTTTTTTCATCCAGATGATCACTAACAAAATTAATGTTTAAATAGAGAAAAAAAATCACAAACCCTCTATTTCCCCTGATTTCTCAAATTCCTTTTATCTAGTGTCAATTTTGGTGGTTTTGAAGAAGAAAAAGAGAGGTATTACTTTTCCCTTTCAACTGCTAATGCCCAATCCTGAATTTTTTTTTTATTATGAACAGTCCAGGGGAAGCAGGAATCCAAACACAAACCTGTGGATTAGATTAGTGGCATGCAAAAACAAATGAGAGGCCTTTGTTGCTATGGGAAAAGCAACTTTGCAAATGATGTACAGAAGAAGGGACAGAGATGGAAGGAGCTGCTATGTAGTGCTGGCATTTGGGAAGGTGGCCAAAAATGCAAGAGGGAGATTGTGTGTGTGTGCACCTGTGTGTGTGTGTGCTCTCTACCAGGGGCTAAGCCCTGGCAGGGGGTGGCTCTGGCATCACTGTCACTCTGCCCTGAGACAAGAGTAGAGGCCATGGGAGGTCAAACGAGAGCTGCAGGGTTGGTTCAGGATGCAGGAGAGTTGCAGGCAGAGTGGAAGTTTTGGACAAGGTCTGTCATAGAGATCCTTCCATTGAGTCACAAGGTCAGAAAGGATCCCCTTGGTTTCTAAACTCCTTCTCAGAAAGGAGTCTGGATCCAATCCTTGGTCAGTGGTTTATGTCTAAAGAATTATGTAGGTGTAATTGAGCCTTTATACAACTTTGTGCTACAGAATTAAGAATGCCTAACCAAATATACTTATATTAATGAAATAAATTGCTTATTTCAATTCAGGATAATGATTAAACTAAAAAGACTTTAATCAGAATTGTTTACCACACAATATAGATAGTTTTAGCTACTAGTATAGTGCACCATTTTTTATAAATGTTGAAGCAATTATATAAAATTTGGCAAAATAATTATTAAGTAGAGATGGATGTTGCCCAAATCAATGACCATGGGCTAATCTCTTTTGCTCAGCCTGGAGGGGCATCCCCACTCAAGAGAGGGATCTCCACACAGACCCAAGAAGGGGGGATTAGAGGACCCTGCCATTAAAAAGCGGGACTGGGTTTTCATAGTATGAAGTGATTGACTGTCAGCCATGTGTTTGTAGGCCACCTGTGCCAGCTCTGCAGCCTTTAGCTCCATTAGATAAGTCATCAGTACTAACACTTGTTGGTTTCTTTATCAGGAGCTTTGTCTGCCACCTCCTCACCAGTGCCAGTTTCTGTCAGGAAACATTGTTCTTCACATCCTCAGAATGTTTAACTTTGGGCTCGATGAGTCAGCCTCATCTCAGCATTCTTCAGCACCAAAAGCAGCCTGACCCTTCCTACTCCATTTGCCACTGATAACTTGATAACTTCTGCTAATAGGGTAAAGTCTTAGCTGTTTTACCCCCACCTAGGCAGAGCATCCTGCTACAAGGAGGGCTTAGCCCCCAAGACCCTGATGAGGTCTCTAGCTCAGCCACTGCCAATCCAGGGCCAGTGTGGAGATAGCAAAGGACTGCAAACACACTCCTCCTCCCTTTGCAGCTATTGGCAGGCTTTTTGTCTCCTCCTGGATGCTTGAGCCAGCACAGTCTCCTAAGGAGTCTCTGGCACAAAGACTGAGAATCCTTTCATTCTGGATCATAGAATGGTTTGTGTTTAAAGGAACTTTAAGGATCACCTAATTGCAACCCCATGCCGTGGGTAGGGATGTCCCAAGCTGTGTCCTGCCCCAAGGCACATTCCCCATCTGCCCTGTCACAGCCCTTCTCTGCTCCAGGTCACTGCAGACAGAGGACATGAGGCCCAAGCAGCTCTGCAAATCTCAGCATTGCTGCTTCCCTCTGTTCTGAGTCAGTGCAGAGGGGAGCACCTCCAGGTTCAGTTGTGTTGTGGGGTCACCCCACACATCAGCAGTCAAGCAGCATTTCAGCCTCATGAGGAAGGCAGCAGAAGTCCTTTTCTGCCACCCATGGAGGTGTCACCCAGGCGGGCCCTTGAGCAGCAGCACGGATGCATTGGGCAGGGTCAGCCCTTCTGGCAGGGCCAGTGGTTTATAAAGCATCAGGCCAGATTTCCATCTGGTGCAAATGGGTGTTGCCTCCCTGATTTTCACCCAGGCTAGTATATATGTGCTAGCTGCAGAGCTGGTCCTTCAGTCTCCAAGCACAGTGCCTGTCTTGGCAAGAATCCTAGGGTGCTGGCAGGGTTTGGTGGTTTTTTTTAACGGGTGCTGGGGCTGTTGTCTGCCACATGCGATTCATTCCTGTTCTGGATCACAGAGTTTGAACCATCTCCTGATTCCAATGCTTCTGTCACAGCTTTGTTTGCAGCAGCATTGCCATTCAGCAGCTGCCTGTGCTGCAT
>VZTZ01025916.1:395-10674 GCA_013400955.1 Drymodes brunneopygia | reverse complement strand
CCTAAAAATCTTTCTTCCATAAAATGTTATTTCAAGGCAAGCTCTAAATAGAATCATAAAAGATGAGATTAAAAAAATTATGTGTATGAATACTGAACATGCTCCTTCATTACTCAAGAATTTAAGGCATATATTTTCTTGAGGTAAATGTGAGCACAAAGTTGGTGTTACAAAAGTTCCATCTCAACACGGGGAAATAAAAGCTGCCAAACAACACATGGCTAATTTGCCATAGCTTGGTGATTGTTCTGCTTTTTGCTTACCATAAAAAATGAGCCATTAAATCTCTAAATCTCCTGAATACAGATTGGATAAAGCAGTGCAAAGAACACAATACTGAACATGGCTTTGTGCTGACGATCTTCTGTACCTACAGAGAGACCCAGCAACAGAGCTCATGTAGAAAAATTTGCAGGGTAAAATGTTTCCTCTTTCACCAATATATTTTGTTTAAGAATTAACATTAAAATAAGATTTAACACATAATGAGTCCTGTTTGCAAGTTCTGTTATTCTTTGGAAAGTCTAAAAAGCCCATGCTGTTGGGGCATCTACCAAAGCTTGTGCACATTTAGAATCTTCTTTTAATGTAGCTGGCAGGTACAGTTTCTTCTGCATTCCCACTTTCATTCATTTATCTAATCAGGCGTGGTGTCTTGGTATAAAAATCCACATTAGAGAGTTTACAGCTATGTTTGGATGAGGACAATGACGTATATATTTAAGTAGGGACAGACATTTTGAAAAATATTGTTTTCAAGAATGTAAAATGTGTTGCATTAGTAAAAAAGTAGATAAAAGTCTTCTCTTTTGGTATTTTATAGTGTGGCTACAGTAGATGCTATTATGCAAAACAACAATTCCTCCAGTCATCATTAGCATTTTATTTTTCGANGTTACAAGCACAAAAGAGGAGTTTTGCAGGATGAAACCATTGGTGCTGAGAGCCCAATGCCCTATCACATTTTTAATGAAGTTTACGGTAGTCCTCTGATGAATGAATGAATAAATGAATGAATTAATTAATGACTAATGAATAATCAATAGTGGATATGGGATGTTAGGCACACTCCTGGATCTCTTCTTCAAGGTTCTTTCCCTTAGAAAGGGATCCAGTTCATAACTCTGAGAGCACCCCAAGATGCAAAGCAAAGCACGGAACAAAGGAACAGCTGGAATTGCACACGTGATCTGAAACACAGCCAGGGCTGTTGGTGTGTCCTGTGTGTCCAGTGCTTGTTGTCAGAATTTATACTGCAAGGTACTTCCATGCAATACGGAACAAAAATTACCCAATGTTTCTATTCAGCATTTATATTTCTGAAGCAGTCCTAAATATTATTGTAGGAGTCTAAAATGCTTGCACATAAGCATAAAATACTATGCACACGTGGATGTTTCAAAGAGCATAACCATGTGTATGTATTCCTTTTTGGGTCACAGTCTTCAAACACAACACATAATTTTATGAAACACATTTAAATTACTTTGTGGTAAAGATTTTTTTCCCCCAATAAATCCAGAGTACGGACTTAGCTTCCTTTTATGAGAAATGATGTGTTACTGTAATTTCACAGTATGTACTTTTCTGACATGAGGAGAGATAATATAATAAACTTTCTTCTATGATGATCTTTAAAGTCAATACCTAAATCACCAGGGTTATATATTTCAAAAAATAAAAGCCTTGAATTATGTCACACAGCTATATAGGACTGGCTAAACCTTTAGAGTTAGCAGTATGGTAGATTAGTTTTCTAGCTTTTCACCTTTACAGAAGCAGCTTCACATCCTGGTGCCAGTTTAGCTCAGAAATAAAATGAGTTTGCAATTTCCCTGCTTATACCCAGTAGTTAGTCCAAAGAACTGGTGCCTGGTTCTGGATGATTACCAGTGCTAGTTTAATAGAAACTTACCACTAGCATAGCAGGGGGAGTGTCATATTAGTGACACATCAAATATCAGTGCTCCTCATCCCTTGGCCTCAAAAATAGTGTGCTGGAGATTAACCTCAGCATGGCCAGTTTTCAATAAGCTATGCCCAGTGAAGAATTAGCATGCAGATGGAATTTCCTTCTCCAGCAGATCAAATTTGAATCACCTACTGGGAAAGCTGTAAGAAAATTTACTGTCTTGATGTACATAATCTGCAGATAAATAGCAGTTTTAGAATTCACAAGGATTTTAAAAAAAGGTTAAAAATGTATAAAAATGTATAAAATTATCTTTGGAAGAAATAAGCAAAAGTCTGTGATTGATATTTCTTTCAATGAAGATACAGATGAACACACCTCCATTTTCTGAATTTAATCAAGGCATAATAGATAATAGACACACATTTCCATGAAAGCACAGAAGTCCTTTGTGAACAAAAACTAAGTGTTCATGAAACACTTTTGTGTGTACAAAGTTGTAGGCCCATTTTACAAAGTAGTAACTCAAAAAGCACCCATTTTGTAAACTACATACNGAAGATACAGATGAACACGCTTCCATTTTCTGGGTATATAATAAATGATAGACACACATTTCCATGTAAGCATAGAAGCCCTTCATGAACAAAAACTAAGTGTTCATGGAACACTTTTGTGTGTACAAAAGTTGTGGGCTCATGTTACTCAGTATTAACTTGAAAAGCACCCATTTTATAAACTGCAGATACATAACCTAAGTTTAGATACTTGTATGGAAACAAAACCAACCCAAAACCCAAGAAATATAGCTTTTCTTTCTATTTATTGAGCAAAATGGAGCTCTTATATAACTGAAAAAAAATCAAAAGTTTTCATGCCTAAAATTTGTTACATTTACTTGTTACTTGTTACATGGCCTTGTAAAAGTCTAAGTGACACAGGTTGATCCTTTTCTTGAATTTTGTTTAAAATAAAGTTCGTTTGAATCTGCATTTTTCTTTATGAATGACAACGTGATTGCTTTATCCAGATTGACAAAGCACTGCTCTTTTTATAATGATGTGATAGCTGCATTCATTAGGGGTATACTAGAACAAAAGCTAGATAAAGCTAGAGAGGACTCTGGACCCTTTTCTTCTCATAGACACATCAGTTTGGTTGATCCTTTTCTTGAATTTTATTTAAAATAAAGTATGTTTGAATCTGCCTTTTTCTTTATGAATGTCAACGTAATCAAATTGCTTATCCAGGTTCACACAGCACTGCTCTTTTTATAATGGTGTGATACCTGCATTCATTAGGGGTATACTGGAATAAAAGCTAGATAAAGCTAGTGAGTACTCAGGACCCTTTTCTTCTCATAGACAGATCAGTTTCTGCTGGAAACAAAACCTGCATGTTTTCAACTTTGCATATTTTAAATTATCTGTACCAAAAAAGGGAATGATGTCTATTGCCAAGACCCATACATACTATTCATTATATCTGGAAGGAGAGGATGGGCTTAGTTCATTACAAAGTTGTTAATTTTTTTATTAGACCCTGGCTAGTTAATCCATTAAATGGAACAAACTGCTTTTTCTCAAAGTTTAATAGCTTGCTTACATCATGCTGTGAAACACAAGAATGCGCACAAGAGACAGCTCAAGTTTCGAAAAGTTTTATCTTTTCACAGAGTTGCTTATAATTTGAAACAGATGTAAATACACAGTAGTCTTGTTTAAGACACAGGAGAGTTTTTAATGAATACTTTGCATTATGTTTAGTGTCTTTTATATATTATTTTGATCTACGATTTGTTCTGAGTGCCCTCTACTGAAAAGTAAGATGAAGTGATTAATTATTTAGTGCCCAAAGATATAATGCTAACAAAAAACAGTAGAGATGTGCATTCTTAAAAGACATATATATTGATAGAAGAAAGGCATTTGAGCAAATTTACTGCTTCAGAGATTAATGCATTAGGTGTACGTGTTTATATATATATTAAAATATGGTGTATTTGTGCCTTCTGCTTCCAACTCTCTGAACATATTTTTTTAGTATTATCTGAGATTATACAACAGCAGAAATCCAGTGTATTTGTTGAGTAACAGGCATCTCTTGAGAATTTTCTCCAAAACCCCTGGAACACAACAAGAATCTGCTCATTAGTTCAAGTGGCTCTGGATTGGTCCTGAGTAGGTGTTATATAATATTAATCAGCTACACAGACAACTTCAGGACTGTTCTGCTACTATGGGACAATAATAAATTAGAGGAATCAAAAGCAGCAGGTGACTGAAATTTGGACACCAAGAAACTAGCTTTAGATGCATATATGTATTTTATGCATATAGTTATATACGAATATGCAAATATCTCTCTATAACAGTTAAATGAAATGTTCATCTTTAACTGAATTCAACAAGCTTCCCATCAAATACNGAGCAGGCATAACTTTATACATTTATTTATCTTTTATTTTCCCAGTTTACATTTTCTCTGATTTTACCTTCTCCCCTGTGTTTCCTTAGTTCCTCTGAAGAACTTCTTGCCATTAATTCTCACCACTCAAGTAGCTGACTACAACTCATATCAGGTCAGTCTTTTCCTATTTCACACTCTATCTCCTTTAGATTTGTTTGCCAAATACCATATAAATATTGTGCACTGCAACTTTTTCTAAACTTTTTATAATGGATCACTTAAATATCAGTCTCCATTACATCTTCATGATCCTTTTTCCACAAAAACCACTTTCACCATCACTGCCATAAAAAATATTGATATAAAATGATTAGTTCACTAGCTCCCAGTCTTACTGTTCTCTCTAATGAGCTCAGATTACCTTCAGATATAGAAATTATAGATTGTTATCTTGATGATGTAGAAAAATTGCTGCAAATATAGTTTTTATTTAGTTTTGTTCCTCATGTAGAATGTGTATAAGACATACACAAGTGCATTTGCAAGTGTGCAGACACACACAATTACTTTATTCTTTTATTAAGGATGTTCCAGTCCAGTCTATTCAAGTTCATTTTTTGAACAGATTTACCACTTCGTAGAGGGCACACCTGTATTCATTATAAATATAATAATCATTATATATGGTAAGCATAGCAATATCAGCTGAATTCGTGGATGATTTGTGAGTCATATCCTCATGCAGGTCAGTGGAAGGGTTCTGGCTTCCTAGAAGATGAGTAGCTGAAGAAGAAATCTGTACAAGGAGACTCCAAAAGTATTTTTGGCCTATGGCTTCCATCACTGATGTTGTTCATCACGAAAAAAATCCAAAAATTCCTGTGAGATCAGTCTGTGTGAGAACTGGAAGGCTAGTGAAAGGGGAATCACTTTCCCCAGAACCTCTTACTTCCATGGTTTCATGGAATATTGCAACATCTTGATGTTTTCTATGGGTGCCATTATCTTGGAAGACTGAAATTTTAAATCTCAGAGTTGGATTTATTGTCCTGCACTGTGATTCACGTTCTTGTTTGAGCTGGCCATCCCTCCACAGCTGATTGAGAGTAAGTATGCTAAAAGAAAAACTTACCTCATCTTGAGGTAACAAGCAAGAGGGCTCAGAAAATCCACAGTAGAGTACCCACTTCTGTCCATAAGCTATGAACTGATGACAGATAACACATCTACACCACAGATAGCTAAATGGAGGTAAGACAAATAAATTCTTCTGCACTCTTCTTTTTTTAGGCTAAGGCCTTCAGCACTCATGAGCTCTGATTTCTAGCTGATTTTAAGCTGATGGATGGGCACAATGGATTCACTGTCTATTAGTGTATATTAAAAAAAGCTTTTAGGCTGCTCTGAAATAGAGCAAAATATCAAATTTTCATCAAAACATGAATATAGTACCAGTCTCATAGCTAGACCTACAAGTGGCTTCTTTGTGAGCTTCTTTCCATTAAATCAAATGACAACTTGATATGGAGAAGAGTGCAGCCATATATTTATCCTTTCTGGGCAGATGAAACTGCTGTCTACAGTGCCTGACTCAGAATTTATGCAAAATATTTTAAGTTTACAAAAAAGTCTTGCTTTTATTTTTTTTTCCACTTTTGCTTTAAAACCTGCATTTTTTAAGTTCATCTCCAAGTTTTCTCCCTAAGTGCATCATTCACAGTTAGGAATATGAAACACTCCATGTTCACAGCTATTTGGCAGTGATTCTCCCCTAAAACTATGTCTTGATTTCTGAATTTTACAGTAAATGGAAGATTTTCTAATTGCAGTACTCCAGAAGTTTGCTTTCAGTCAGGTAATATATGACTGATTCAAAGCATCATTATATTATTTTATCATTATATTTGTTGCCTTTGATTATGTGCATGGTAAACCTTTAGGGAAAAACATTTTTAATAGAAGAAGTACTTGCAGTGCCATTTTGCAGGTATAGATCTTCTTTTGGAATGGTAAAGCATCCTCTACAATGCTACCATGTTCCTTCTCAGGTATCTCTGGAATTAAATACACTACATCACTTCCCTGTAAGGACAGAGAGACCAGACATCAGGAGAAGCTGCCTGTGAAAGTTAGTGAGCCACATGTTTAGAGATACAGATGTCGTACCAAGAATGATTGAAACTGCTTCCACACCTTTCACTTTGTGCCTCACCAGAATTTATTTACTTAAGTATTGTTCATATATATACATCATGATTGAATGACAAGTTAGAGACCATGAAATGAAATCCTGATGAAAATTGTAATGATTCAGATACATTTGAGACACAATTTTTACATGTTTGGGTTGTTCCTGTGTGTATACTTCCCTATATCCTTATCCTTTCCAACATCTGCATCCCAGGACTCTTATCAATGTGGTGGGGCAATCTGGCCACATATTCAAACAAGCTGAAATATATTTTCTTTTCATTAACATTTTTTTAAAAATTGCTCTTAAAATAAAATAGCTCTGATGCAGCCTCCATAATTATTAATCTGTGACCTTTAGGCAGGTTTTGCTGCTGTCAAGCTCCCCAGTGCTCACACACCAGATCAAGAAATCTGTAAATATTGTACTTTGGGACATCACAACTAATTCAGGATGGGTAACCAGACTTCGAGGTGTGGTGGAAGGCATCAGCATTCCTACCATTTATTTGTGCCATTTGCAAAGCCACCTTTGTTGGGGCTCTCCACCAGGAAATCTCGCTCCCTTGAGGCCGAGTGCAAAAATTTGCAGCACACTTTTACCAGTGCACCAGAGTTGTTCGTTTTGTCAGTCTGTGCTGGAAAAAGAATGGGCCTGTGTGCTCCCTTCACATCCCTTCTGGCATGCTTTGCACACTGCCACCCCTCACTTCTTCCCAAGACTCCACTCTGCTGATGGAAGACCCCATAAACAGTTCTCTGCATGGTACTAATGCATTGTCTTTGGGTATTTGTGTCTGACTTATTCCCCTGACTGTAAACAAAATGGAGAGCAGCGATTCAGGGCTAGGAAGAAATCCCTGAATTGAATGATTATGTAAAATCGGAGTTGTGTTAATTAGAATTACCAGGGATTAGCTCCTTTCTTTCACTGAAAAAAAATTAAATTAAAAATTATTAGAGAATGGAAAACATCACTTTAAGCCTAACAGAATTTATTTACCATGATCCAGGTGGAAAACAGGCTCTCTGAGAACCAGAACATGAGATACCACTTTATGACTGGGCACATTGCTATGGTTCCATGACCCAGCTAAAATATTGTGCAGCCAGACTTATAAGTGCAAAAGGCATAGCAGAGAGAATCTGATTAGTACTCAATTACCTAAGAGGACTGCTCTGGTCGAGGATGGCCAAGGAGTACTGTGTTCTTGCTGCCACTGTCAGACCTTCCAAGAACACATCTCACTGTGCAAATAGCAGACCTGGCTTGCAGAAGTGACAAGACACCCCTCAGGCAGCTCTGCCTGTCGTCCAGGAGAATATGGGGCAGGTGACAAGGACAGGAGGAAGGGATAGGGTGACACTCACTCAGATGTGTGAATGGCATCCTTTCATTCTAGAAGTTAGTTTTCTGTGTTTATTTTCCAGCATCTGTTGTGAACAAGGAAAGTGAACCATCAGCCACTGGTAAAGAGCTGAGAATTAATCAAAGTCATGACACAAATGAACATCATTTCTATTGTGAGTAAATGACACTGTATCCACTTAAGTCAAAGCTGAATTTGGCCAGTAACATATACCAGGCTCCAAACTAGTGATGACAGAGCTAATTAAGAAATAATGACAGTGGAATAGAACAATGTCACAGGATAAAGGTCTCCTGTGCTCAACAAATGCTGAAATGAGGCTCATTTATCATGAATGAATGTCGAGGCAGAGCTGCTGTCTTCTAAAAGCATGGGACTTTACTCTTTTGACAATGCTGAGTAGTAATTATCTGTTTCTTTTATGTGGAACTCAATGATTTATAAAGATGTAATAATTTTTTTATCTATATGTACATCTCTACAGTGGCTATTGATAATGTAGGTGAACAGGTGTTTGTTTCATAATTGTTGATCAATTTTATTCTAATTATCTTAGTATATCAATTAAATGTATTGCAGCAAAAGTGTTGCCCTTCAAATCAAATGTTTTTTCTGTATCTGCACTACCACAAATTATTTCAGTGAGTTTTGTGCTGTTCCATTAGGACCTAATCATGCATTCACTAAATAGTGTTGCTGTGAGAGCAGAATACAACAAAATGGGCCACAATAGCTGTAATTTATCAGGATTTTCAATTAATTTTTTTAAAGCAAAATAAATTTGGAGCTGTTGTAGGAGGCACTCTACCATGAAAATCAAGTACAGAGGGAAAAAAAATGGAACAAAATTTTTATTCACCAAACAAACTCCTTGTGTCTGGGTTCAGGTTGATAATAGAGCTTGAAAATCATTAAGGAGCATGCTCACAGCCATCTCACCAGAAGGCACACAGAGACAGAAATTCATTAGGTGCAGAGGAATAGCCTAAATTTATCAGTAAAACCTGGCTGCATTGAACAATTCTGGTAGCAAAAAATACCTTATTTCACCAAAGATTACAGTTGGTTTGTTTTACCAGAGAGTATTTTAAGAAAGTTGGCTTTCAGGAAAAACTTTGAAAAGTATGCTGAGAGAAGAAAAATATTTTTTCTTTTATTCTATGAGTTCTTCAAACCCATCAACTTTGCAAATTATGAGATTACTTCAGTATGACATCTTCACAGCTGAAAAAAGCTTGCTAATGCCAGTCACAACCTCATTCCTCAATAAGTGCAAGTAAGAGAAAGAAGGGAAGGTAACAGGAAGAAAAAAGGCAACAGAGATTGTTAACATGCTATGACTCAATAGAATATGTCCTTTTAAGGCACCATGTCACACATATGTGCTCAAATACATTGTTTCTCTGGGACCTTGCTTTTCTTCTGCTTTCAAAACTAGGTGAAAATGATAAAAATGGGAGGATGTGTGGATACAGCCACAGAGAGGAGACAAGGAAACCCTTCAACTGAGAAATGGCAGATATAAAAGGTTGATTGGACCCTAAAATGCTTCATCTGGTTAAAAAAAATAAAAAACTAAACTATCAGAGAAGGAAACTGTCTTCAGTCTGCCCTTCTTACCTCTTCCAACAGTCTGTCCACCGGACACTTCAAGTGAAGACCAACCATATCCATTCTCCCCATCGGCCAGGATGAGCTCTAGGGATCTGCTGGCTTCTCAGCTGATTGCTCTGCTATTCGTCCTGCTCAAATAGCCATAAAAAACACCATACCCCATGCTTAGGACTTTACAGTGAAAAGAAGGATTTTATGTATTTACCTGCTAGTAGCTAAAAAGCAAACAACTCGCAGTGGATGCAGGGCTCCAAGACACCAAAAATTTGTCTATGCCATGTATCACTTACAAAGCACAATTTGAAATAAAATAGAGTAGTAATCACTTTGTCCTCTGTCCCTAACCAATTATTCTGCAGGACTTATCTTAAATCTTCAGGAATTATTCCATGGCATGCATTTTAAAAAATGTTTTCACAAAACTGCCAACAGTGTTAGCTGCTGGCTCTCAGAAGTGGCTTCATCTGTGCAGGTCCTGAAGGACTGTCTTTGCTCAAATTTGTAATCTTAAGTACCAACTGCATGAAATCAAGTAGAAAAAAAATAAAGTAACAGTTTGTCTTGGTTTGAAAGACAGGTGTCTGCTAAGGAAGGCAGGAGCCTCCCTTGCAATGGAAAACTGTAACCCCTCTCCCTCTGAATTATTATAAATTTGAAATCAAGGGGCTCTCAGGCAGAGATATGGGAATAGGAATAACAGTTCTTTACCAATATCTAAAATAAAGCTAACAAATAATAACAACTATGGCATTAACCAACAAACAACCAGAAACCCAGTGGCAGC
>VZTZ01025915.1:1153-15976 GCA_013400955.1 Drymodes brunneopygia | reverse complement strand
TAAGCCACAGCACATCCCTGCCAAAATTCCCAGCAGCCATGACAAAATGACTGCAGAAATAATGCAGCATTCTGGCCCTCCTGCTGTGTCAGGAATAAGGTACTGGGGATCAGCTAAAGGGGCACAAGTTGTTCTAGTTGAGCATATTTTGAAAGCAGAACAAGGAAGAAATTAAGTGTCTCTACTGTAGAAGTTTAAAGCTTGTGAAAAATGTTTCCAGTAACTGGACAAAGGATGGGATTACACCATCAGTACCAGAGGTAAGAGAACCAGAAAAATAAACCAAACACCAGCTTTAATAACATTTTGTGCATAACAAGATGAATCTTTGTGATAAAGTAGTAACAATGGGAACTGCTAAAATTCCTTTTCTGAGGACAATGACTGCAATGCCTCAGCCTAGGGGAAGGTGAGCACATCAACCAGGGTTCACCAGTGGAATGCTATTTTCAAAGATCTCAAAGATCTCTCCTTTCTCCTCTTCTGGATATTTAGATGGACTCATTTTGAGCTAGGGAGGATGTTTCCTAGTGCACCAGCCCTCAGGGGCTCTTGCCCTGACTCAGGAAGATACACACCTAACGAGTTTCTCCACTGAGTCTACAGATTCAGTTCCTCGGCCTCTCTTTAGCCTGTTAATTGGGAAACTCTTCCCTCCCAGAAGCACTGCCATCCCTTGATGGGATTAAATTAGCATCCAAAGCAGAGCCCTCAAATCAAGCTCTCACTAGTCTTTGCTGCAGCTCAGCTTCCATCCCACCAAGGCAGCACTTCAGCTGGACATTCCCACCTTGGCAGTGTGAAAGCGAGGGATGGGAAATTTTCTCAGGCACAAAGAGCCCACAAAAACTGAGGGAAGAACAAAGGGACAGGGCCAAGAAAGGAAGCAGATGCAGAGTGTGTTTCTCTCCAGACCCTAAAAGCACCTCCCAGCAGACACTGCAGATCAGGCGGCAGAAGCTCAGAGAGGGAGGGAGGCTGGCTCAGCACAAGCAAAGGCTTTGTGAGAGCTCAGCCAATGTAGATCCTGTGGAAGTCGTTGGCCCCAAAGGCTGCGTTGCACTTGGGGCACTTGCGCTGCCGGGTGTCGTAGCGAGTCTTCACGCACTCGAAGCAGAAGACGTGGAAGCACTTGGTGAGCACTGCGTCCTTCTTGCGCATGTTGCAGCATGGGCACGTCAGGCGGGCCTGCAACACACACATACACACACAGAGCTGGGAGGGGCCCTCAGCCCAGCCGCTGTGCTCAGAGATGTCTGAGGATGAAGGTCCTTCCATTCCTCAGACAATGACAATATGGTTTCTTCAATGCCAGAGAACAGACGAGAGATGTCAAATGCTGAAAGTGTGCCTACACCCCTTCTGACTAAAGTAAAAAGGGAAGTTGATAGACACAGACACACACCTTGTAATCTTTGATTTCCTCCATCAGGATCTCATCACAGTTGGGAACCATGTCAGGCTTCTTTGTGGTCTCCAGCTTCCTGCGCAACCGAGAAATATCTTCCTGCATAAAAACAGGAGACCAAGTGAATGAGCAGTACATTCTCTGCCACACCTTCTACAGACAACAAAGAGAACAGGCACCTGGCTAAGTCATGCCACCCATAGTTCCATCTCCTATAATCCAAGAAGCAACACAATCATCTGATGCCACAAGTATTGTCAGTTTTCAGTGGACAAAATCTGAAAGAGCCAAGACCTGATGAAGCTGAAATCAAAGTGAAACTGGACACCAAGAGCAGTTCAGCTGAAACCCTCAGCAAGCTCCATGTACAAGGAGAAGGACACTAAAACAGATATTGAAGGATTGTGCAAAGGATATATACCTCAGCTCTTTTGAAGTTGAACATCTCTTTCTCTCTAGTTACTCTGTTTTCCACAATCTCCTCCTGAAAATCATGTAACTTCTTCTGAGCCAGCTCTAGCTGCGCCTTTAGATCATCTGCAAGCTGGGCAGCATCCATGGCCTGAGAAAGAAAACCAGTACAGAAGTACCAAACACAGAAGAACAGCTCCAGTGATTTCTAGTCCCTTGTTATTACCTTTTAAACATCAAATTCTAGTCATTTAGCTTCAAGATTCCTTTTGGCAGAGCCAAACCTTGTCACACTGCAAAGCATGTCGCTTAGATAAACACTAATTATCATCCAATTTTCTTAGTACGTTTTCAGACTTCCAACTTCCACATTTTCTCTATTAAAGTGTTTAGAGGTAGTTCTGTAGCTGAACTAGAACTGCAAGATACCTATTTCTAACAATCTTCTCTCTTCACCAGTTCTCTTCTTACTTTATAACCAAATGCCTGTAATACCAACAATTGTATTAAGCACAGATGACTGCTGAATTCGCCCCAGTTCCTCTTCACAGCGATATTCCTGCATTCCCTTCTTCCTGTTTTACTGTAATTTCTGCATTTTTACTAAAACTTAACAACAAAGGCAGCATCAGCCTTTATTAGTCTTATTTTACTGGTAACACACCTGATCTTGGGCATTTGTTAAAAAGCACTCACATTCCCCAGCTGTATTTTCCTTTTGCTTATCCCATCTTTCCTACAAAAGCTTTGACCCCAGTTAACTTCATCTGGCTGCTGGCTCTTTCTTCACCATAGGTTTCACAGAAACATATGACTTGTTTCTCCTTATCAAAGGAAAACATCAGTCTCTAGTACTTTAATCATAATTCCCTCCAGGACTTCTGGTATACTCATCTAAAACCAGGGAATAGCAGGTTCTGTAAAGCCAGTGAGAGCTCAGAGCCTTCTACGCCACACAAGGCAGCAGCTCCACCTGAGAACACAAGAGGAAACAAAAGCATCGCTCACCTTGCGTTTGTTCATTTCCAGGGCCTGGGTTCGCAGACCCAACTCCTTCTCTCCTGTTCCAATGCTGCTCTGCAGTAAGTGTTCCTTCTCCTCCAGCTTACGGACAACCTGCAGCTGGGCATCCACCTTGGAAACGGTGACAGAAGGCACACAAGGAATGAATGCATGCTCAGAGCTGTCATTCAAGCTGCAGGCTGAAACTACCCCTGCTTCCCCATCGCCAAGGAGCACACCTTCAGCTTGTCTTTTTCTCTCTGGACAGCCATGTCTGTATCCAGGGAGCTATACCTAGATCTCTCTAGTCAAAACTTTAAAACTTAGCAGTCAAATATTTGCAACAAAGATGTCTTAATTTTTGAGCAGTAGCTTAAAGAATTGCTGCAAGGCAGTGAACAGTTCCACAGTGGTTCCAAGGATGACAGGATACAGAGTCATAAAACAGTCTGGATTGGAAGGGACCTTAAAGAACATCTTGTCCTAGCCTTCCCAGGGATAACTCACTAGGGCACATTTCTCAACGCCTAACCTAAGCCTGGCATTGAACACTTGCAGGGATGGGGCATCCACAACTTCTTTGGACAACCTCTAGCAATGCCTCACCACTCTCTGAGTAAAGAATTTCTACCTAACATCTACTCTAAGCCTGCCCTCTTTCGCTTTAAAACCGCTGCCTCTGGTGCTGTCATTATATGCTCATATAAAAAGTTCCTCTCCCTCCTTTTCCTAAGTCCCCTTCGGGTATAGGAAGACTGCAATGAAGTCTCCCCCAAATCTTCTCTTCTCCATGCTGAACAAGCGCAGCTCTCTCAGCCTGTTCTTGTAGCAGAGGTGCTCATTTCTTCTCATCATCTTTACAGACTCCTCTGGACACCCTCCAAAAGGTCCATGTGTCTTTCCTGTGCTGAGGACCCCAGAGCTGGATGCAGCACTGCAGCTGGGGTCTCATGAGGGTAGAGGGGCAGAATCCCCTCCCTCATCCTGCTACCCTTGGTGCTTTGGATGCAGGCCCAGGATGCAGCTGGCTTTCTGGGCTGCTAGAATGCACTGCTGGGTCATGTCCGGCCCCTCATCCACCAGAATCCACAAGTCCTTCTCTGTTCCAGTGTTCTCAATGACTTCTTCCCCCAGTCTGTACTCATGTCTGAGGTAATTCAGACTGAACTGTGGTTTCCAACTCCTCCTCGTTACCAATATATATAGGTATAAGCACAATATATAGGTAGAAGTACCATTACAACAGGAAAAGGACTTCTCAGTTTTCCTCACCTATCTGCTCTCCATAGCAGTGAACCCTAGGACATTTTAACGCTCATACAGCAGTCTCAGTATCTTAATAAGACAGGTCCCTTTGAAGCCCATTGTATTCCCCAGTTGGTGAGAGGAACATTCCATCCTGTACTGATTTTGGTGAGGATAGTTAATTCTCCTCATAGCAGCTCACAGGCTGCTGAGTTTTGCATGTTGGAGCAAAACACTGTCAGTAACACAGCAACATTTTAGCTGTTGCTGAGCCGTGCTTACACAGCATCAAGACCTTCTGTGTCTCATGCTGCCCATCAGCCTGCAGGCTGAGGATGCCCAAGAAGCTGGGATGCCACACAGCCAGGACAGCTGATCCAGCTGGCCCAAGGGGTCTTCCATACCCTACAATGCTGTGATCAGCAATAACAGCTGCTGGAAAGGAGGAAGTGGGAGGATGTTCAGAGCTGCAGTGTTTATTAAGTAACAATATGGCATGATGAAGCCCTGCCTTCCTGGAGATGGCTCAACTCCTGCCTGCCACAGGAAGAAATGAATTAATTAATTTCTTCTTTTGCTTGTATGGACATCTTTGCTTTAACTGTTCAACTGCCTTTATTTTGGATCACTTGTTTTCTCACTTTATCTCTTCTGATTCTTTCCCCTTCCCCTCAATGGGGGAGCGAGCAAAAGGCTGTGTGCAGCTGCCTGAAACAGATAACTCACACCACCTTCACCATCCCCACCAGCTCTCTTGTCCTCTCTCCTTTTTTTGTATTACCTGTGTTTTCAGTGTCAAAACTTGGTCTGCCAGTTCCTCCTTTTCCTCTTTCAGCAGCTTATGGATCTGGTTTGACTTGATACGTTCTGACATCAGCTTGAAGTTGGCGTCATCCTTCTCCCGCAGCTGTTGCATCAGGCGGATGTTCTGCTCTTGCATGTCTTCAAAGGCTTGGCCCGTGACATCCATTTCTGACAGCAGGGCCTCTTCCTCCTGCAAAAGAATCACAGGCTCTGGCCAAACTGTGCCCTGGACCCCCTACAGTGAGCCTGAATATTTTATTCAGAGACACCAAACCTGGTAAAGATGAAGGAAGATTCTTGGTGTCAGGGAACACTATCATCCCAACAAAACAGAAAAACGTACCCCCTACAAGTCTGCACTACAGCAGAGATACTCTGAATTTGAAGGTGGAGAGAAAAGATGATCACCTGACGCCAGTCTGGCAGGATCAGCTTTGACACAGCTGTTGCCAGAGCTGGGCAGAAACCAACGCCCAACTTCCAGCAGCTGAACAGCTGTCAGATACACCAGGTCAAAAATTCTACATGTGGTCAGCTTGACAGCGTCAAACTAACAGGCTGCCAAGCCCTTTCAATTCACTTTGACCAGTTCAGCACTGACAAGGTAGAGCAGTTCTGTTCTACAATAAAAAGAATCCGAATTCTAAAAAAGTACATGTCAGTTCATTGGCTTGCTTCTACCCTGCTGAGGTGGTCCTGCTCTCTCATTGAATTAAGCCTTTTTTAGCAGAAGGTATATACCAGTTCCATGCAAACATATTCACTATTCGAACTGAGGAGATAATAACTTTTCAGAAGAAATTGTAATCTCTTCTCCTAATGGCCTGTTCTTCTCTGTGTGCTTTACCAAGGCCATTTGATTGCTTATTTAACGTTTAATTGTTATTAAGTATTTCCCACCATTGTCTGCCTGTGACACCCTGGTGCTGAGGGTTGAGGGGGTTATTTTGTTGATGGTTCTTTTGCTTGTTTTCTTCCCCTTTGGTAAACAAGGACCAAACTCCCATCTCTGGCCCATACAGATATAAATTCCTTCTCTTCCTGGACGCAACCTGAAGGCAGCTCCTTCACAGGTGTGCTAGCCAAAAGTGAACTCATCAGAAACTTCTTACCTGCTTAGCCATGGCAAGTTTCTTCTGTAAATATTCAATCTGTTCCTCTACTGCTCGAATTTTGCGGAGGGCATCCTCATCAGCCATTTTTTTACTCTCCTTTTTTTCCTTGTCTTCCAATTCTTTCACCCTCTGCCTCAGTTCTTCAAGCTACAAGAACAAACCAGAAATGACACTTAACACAAGGATGTGCCCTGAGCATTTTTAAGAGCCCATTTTCCCCAAAGTTCTCCGAAACACTCAGAACTGCCTTCAAAGCATGGCAAAAAAATCCCCAAGCCATTTTGACAGAGTATTACTGGCAGATGTACCACTGAGATGGGCTGTAAGCCCAAGATCTTGACTTCAAGACCTTTGAAAATTTCACACCATCTTTTATCAGAGTAGAAACATCAGTCTCTTGCAATTGTACATGTATGGATATGTGGACAGAGAGCGTCTGCTCCTTTAAGGGCACCTGGTCAAGGACTTTTTTCCATACACGAAGGAGCTAACAGGAAAAGAAGGCAAAATAAAACACAGGTAAACACAAACTTGGCAGACAAATGATGAGGGAGGCAGTGATGAGAATGTAACCTGGTCAGTCACACTAATAGATGAGAGCACGCGAGACTGTGAAAGTGTTTATTCTATCAAGGCTGAGTGTAGGAGAAGGAGAAAACCCAAACCAAAATATACAGAGACATAAACCTGACAAAAAAACCCCACAGAGACAAAGAGAGGAAGCAACCCTCTCCAGTCACAACAGCTGATAGGCTTCCAAGAAACCACAGGGACACCTTCCCGGAAGATCAGCTTGGACTTTGTAATTGATGACACTGAAATCCAGAAGCAATGTGCAGGGAAATGGAGATCAAGGATGAGCAAATTTAGGTTAGACAAAAAAGGGTATAAAAGGAGCCAGTCCTATGTAAAATATGGGCAGTCAGTACCCATTTGTCTGGCTCTGCCTTGCGCATGATCATCACAGCCTGTCCTGTCTTATCTTCACGTATCGCTGTGTAATCTAACTCTTTATCTCATGTTTGTGTGCTGCACAGATTAAGTGCTGCCTATAGGTGAGACCTGCTTGTGAAAAGGTAAGAGGGGCTTGGAACCACAGGGGTCCTAAACAGAGGGACATGCTGATACTTAAGGGATCTGCAAATGGGTTTGTGCCTATGAACCTAGAAATTGTTGTGTGTGTAAGATTGCACTGGCAACTAGTCCCTGTTTATCTCCAAACCATTCCAATCTCTAAGTGACAAAGCTGAGAAGACAAACAATCCTCAGTTTTGAGGAGAGAAATAACACAGGTCTGCTGTAGAGTATGTGAAAAGAAGTTTAAGTAACATGTTAAAAAGAAAAAACAAAGAGAAATTAGAAATACCTCAGCTTTAGCCTTCTTCTCAGCTGCCATTAGCTGCACTTTGTCCCTCTGCTCTTTGGGGGCAGAGCGATACATATCCAGCAACAGTTTCATCTCCTTCTGGCTCTCCTGGGCTTTCCTGGAGAAAGGGAGACAAACCACGGTGAGAACACAGCAGCAAAGCCACACTGTTACACAAGTCAGCATGAGAGCCTGGCAATATTCTCTCCATCTCCCACAGGGATATGGAGTCATCCTTGGATCATCTTATCCTGGTAACATAAAACAGCAGATGAGTACAGGCTGGAAACGAACCATGTTCAGGCACATGGGTTGAAAAGCAAAAAATGGGGTGGAGATGAAATATGAATCCTAACCATAAGCTACAAACTATCCACCGCTGCTTTGGGAACCATCCAGGAGCGGGAACACTGTTGTGTCATCTATTAACAACCTGCTGCTGTCAAGTTTTATGCTATTGTTATCACAACAACAAATGAACACTATTTGACTATATGAAGTATCTGGTTTGGTAATTCATGCTTTAGGCTATTGTAAGAAAAACACTACTACATTGACCACATCACAATCAGATATAGAGGGTGTTGAGAAACTCTCTTGGCTTCAAACTTCAATGATGCTGATCCTGTAAAAGCAAGAACACATGAACACCCCAGGCTTGGGCACTGCTCCCACAGGAAAGGGAGAGACAACAACTCTTACTTGAGCTCAGCCTTCAGCTGCTTGATCACTTCAGCCTCCTTCTTTCTTCCATCTTCGTGTTTCCCTTTCTCCTTCTCTTTGGACTCTCTCTCCTTCTCCGATTCCTTCTGCTTCTGCTTTTCCCGCTCTCGTTCCTTTTCCTTCTCTTTCTCTTTTTCTCGTTCTCTCTCTTTCTCCTTTTCCTTCTCCCGTTCCCTCTCCCTTTCCCGTCTCTCCCGCTCCCGTTCCTCTTCATCTCGCCTGGCCTTCATTTCATTCACATCTTCGGAAGCAGCCTTGGGAACAGACACTTGGGCAGAAGGATCATCAGGCTCCTGCTTGATCTCTGCAGGTTCCTCCTTTGTGTCTTCAGTGCTGGACTGGGACTGTAGGAGAGCACTGCCACTGCGAGAGCGGATCTGGCGTGGAACAGCAAGAGAGATGACCAAGAAAACAAACGTTTCAGTTCTTAGCCAGGTGTTTTCCTTACCCACCTCTCCCTTGTCCTCCCGGATCCATGCTTCCATGACCCTCTTTGTAGCTGCTCCTACTTTTCAGGGAGCACTACACAGCTACAAAGGAAGAGCATCCACTTGGTCAAAGGAAGCAGCAGAGTGCAGAGCTCAACAGAAAACATCACCGCATCCTGCCCAGCGTATCACAAAGGTTGATATTGCTGGCAAGGGTGACAGCATTTCCCCTTCTCCTAAGCACTTTGCCCTCTTTTCTGGCACCTCCAGCTGTGTTACCTTGCTCAGGTCAGACTGGGCCTCTCTCAGTTTGCGTTTGTATCTCAGCACCTCTCCCTTCAGCTGGTGGTTGTGATTCTGGAGGCTGCTGATGAGGTGACGCATCTCTCGATTAATTGGACCTGCAAAAACAGAAACACCTCTGTAACCAACTTTACTTCTGCCAGCCTTCCTGAGGACTTTAACGGAGATGGAGAACAAGCTAAGTGACAATGACAAAGAACAAAATAAGACTATTATCATTCTACCACACAACAGAGCAACACAAAACACTTGCAGGAAAAAAGTCATGACAATTTTATATGCAACCATAAGTCCTTGCAAATTCACAGCCCTAAGTTCCCACCTAACAGTACTTTTATATCCATGATCTTAAGGGAAACGTGTCATATTACAAAAGAAATCTGATTTAAATGCTACTTTCGAAGTAATTTACTTCCTCTGATGAAATTTAAGAATTAATGCTTTGCTATCCAGACTGTCCTTACAGACTTGGAAATGAATCCTTCCCCCACAAGTAATTTTTAAGGAAGTCAGGTAACATGGAATTGGCCTCCCAACAAAACAGGTGAAGAGCTTAGTTTTTGAAATGAAGAGAGCTGCCAGTACAACAGTAATGAAGAATCTACCCAGGTGTTATAGTGCACTGTAGCCCCTAATGGGCATTGGTGAGTAAGTGGTGCTTGTTTTTAGGTACAGCAGAAAACCATACCTGCTTGCTCATTGGCAGCAAGTGTCTGTTCAAACTCTATCCTCAACATCTCATATTCTTTGCGGACTTGTGCCAGGGTGTCCTCCAGCTGAATCACCTCAGTGCGCAGCTTCTTATGAAGGCTGACCTCATCCCTCTGAGGAAGAAAAAGGAAACAGAACTAGGTGCTTTGAGCCTGCAGGATCTCTCACCGCATCAATATTTGGTACCAGAACAGAATGAATTCTTGCCAGAAACATGAATTTCCTGAGCATTGGCAGAGCCACACAGACCCAGCAGTGATGGTGGTAGCACGACAGAGCTCCCAGGCTGATGGGCAGAGGTGTTACCTCGATCAGTTCCACCTGGCGCTGGTGCGTGGCACGGGTGCCGTGGAGCAGCGTGCGGGCCTCATCAAGATGCGCCTTCAGCTGGAGACTCTCATTGTACAGAACAGAAAACTGGGACTGCATGCAGCGATATTCTGGGGTCTCCTTCACAGCCTCTTCCACTGCTCGTCGCAGCTCAACCTAGTTGGGACACAAGAAAATGCCACAAAAAAAATATTATCCCCTTGCCTTTGGTTTCTGTCTCTCAAGATGAGAGAACAGTGAATCAAACTGCCACGAGCAAAGATAAAAGTCTTCAGCAGCATTGCTGTGAAGTAGGTCCAAGTGATAAACTTCAGTACCAATTTTAAAAAGTATCACTGCTCTCTTCATGCACTAGACTGCTTCTCTTGCACAGTCACACGACAGAAGTTTTTGACTCCTGGGTCCTGAAATAGTTTCTCTCAAAGATATGAACTTGGAAAACATAATAAATCACAGACAAAATGCACTTGCAAGTAGGCATTATGTTAGCCTTCTACCAGTAAGACATAATGACGAACAGGAAGAGAAATGAAAAAAAAAAGCCCAGAGGTACAGAACTGAATTCCTAGGAAAAAAGTGAGCAAATGATTGTGACTAGCAGCAGTGAAACAGACACATACATTCATGCATTGAGCTTAAAAGTAATTAGGAGAAAAAAAAAGTTGCAAGCTGAAGACCATTTCTCTCTTAATAAACTCATAGGTATAAGCAGAATTCAGAGGTCCCTCAAGACAGTTCGCAGCATCAGATCTCTGGATTTAGGTTATCAAGACAGACATTTCTTGAAACAGGCACTGAGCAATAAGATGACATTTGGATTATTCTCCCCACTATATACTTATCTACCACGGAGTCACAGCTTCTTGTGCTACCACCTTTAAAACATCACAAACTCATAGGCTGTTTCCTATCTATCCATCCCCCCACACTGGGAAAGACATAAATTCACGGACTCTTCCAAGAGCCTCTCTTCCCCACACAAGTTCCCTGATTGTTTCTCTTCTCCGGTTCCACTTGCATAGGATGTGGGGAAGGTGGAAGAGGAATCACTACTTGTAAAGAGGTGATAACAATTTTATCCAGACTCGGTTAAAATGTACTCAAAGATCAGAACGGACAGGGCAGGAAACCACTCCAAATTCCAACGGTGGCCACACGGTGTCCCCAGCGCACTGAACTGCGAGTGGAGCCACAGACTCGCTGAATTGTACCCGGAGCAAAGTGTGAACAGCTGAAGAGCAGGCCCAGAACAGACACTGCTCATGAGGTGTTCTGGAGATACAACACTGCAAAGCTGAGGGCGGCCCATCACACACAACACCTTCATCCTCACATAGCTCCAGATGTCTCACCTTGAGCTTTTCATTCTGTGTTGTTACTTCCTCAAGATCCTGACGTAACTCCTCCAATTCATTAAGGCGATTCCCAGCAAGCTCTTTATTCTCTTCCAGCTCTGCATTCATCTCCTCAAACTGTTGGGATAAACTGCTTGTAAATCCTACTGTTGATGTGCCTCCTGAGAGTACTAATGAAATATCTGTTCATGCAGTAACAGCAATTACAGACTGAACAGTCAGGTAACCTGACCTGACTCTAATTCCACCAGGTGTTTCATATGTAGGAAACTCGTACACAGACAAAATGGTTCATCCAGATTTGTGGCACAGGATCTAAAAATTATCTAAAAGAAGTATCTAAACTCTGTTCAAACTGTGGTCCTTGTTCTCCTTGTCTTTATTCTTCCCCTTGCCCACAACCAAGCTGACCTTACCTTGCGGGCATTAATGGTGATTGTTCCCCCATAGAGGCTGCTCCCAGCTCCATACACCTTGTAGCCTTTGGAATTTACCTGCAAAAAATGCAAGAGATTTCCTCAAGACCCAACGAAATACTGGCAAGAGTCATGCAGCAGATCCAAGACCGAAGAAGGTACACTGCAGGTTCTCAGTTCTTGCAGCAAAGTACCAGAGAGGATGTCACCCACAGATTCAACACCACCCCATTTCCCAGGTTTCCTAGCCAGCAGGGCAGGGCTCACTCGTTCCAGGACGTCGGCCAGGTGCCGGTTGAGCCTCTGCTCCCTCTTGCGGATCTTGTCAATATCCCACTGAAGGTCATCAATCATCGTCTCCAGGACAGACACCCGGGATTCTGCTGTCTCCACCCTCTCTTGCAGCTTGGAGAACTGCAATCAAAGGAGTGCTTCAGCCAGTATAATGCATAGAATCAGCTTTTCCTGAGGCTGCTCAGGAGTCATTTTCCTCTCATCTGTCATAAGCTTATCATCTTTTGCTGTGGTGACAGACTATTCCATTAACTGCCCTGAATTTTACACTGGCCAAATCCCAAGACAGCAACTAAAATAAGACAAAACTGAAAATGGAGAGAGAGCAGGAAGCTCATAATACCTGGCAGAACACAGAGGCAGCCACCTCAGCTAATTCAAAGGCTTTCTTGGATTTTAATCTTTTCAATCCCTATGTCCATCTAGTCTACAGAGCACTTAAGTGCTCAGAGGTCTAACACTAAGCAAGACCAGCATTAACACAATTTTTAAACGAACTGAAATCTCTCAAACAAATGCTGCTAATAATGTGAATCCCTTAATGACTGGGATCATCTTCTGACTGGTATCATTACACTGTCAAACAACACAGAAAACCAAGGAATTCAGAATGACAGAGATGTCACTTTGACTGTTCCAGCCACCTCAGCATCACCTGTCTCCTATTTCTCTGCTCTCCCCTTTTCTTTTAAGGTTAAATCCTTTCAACTCACTTATACTGACTTGCTTATATCCTTTCCTTTAGTTATATAACAAGCAAATCAATCAGATTTATACAGAAAATCTATGTTCAGTTCTCCACAACAACAACCCTTTTTGTAACTTTCAACACATGTTGCTCCTGTGCCTCTCCAAGGAAATAATCTGCTTTCCAAACTATGGTAACCATAAATAATGCCAAGCAGGACCCCAAAGCAGATTTCTTCCTCTCTCCTTTTTATACCTCCTGAGACATGATCCTGTGCTTCTCCTGAAGAACATCAGCCAGCTCCTGCAGTCGTCCATTCTCATGTGACAGGTAGGAATTCAGCTCTACTACTGCTTCTTCCATCAGTGAAATATCTGAAAGGTGCACAAAGAAAAGGAAATTAATGGAAATCAAGGAACACTGATTTTAATTCTTAAACAGCAAAGAGAGAAATAAGAAAATAGAAAAGGAGATTTTGGGGCTTAACTTCACTTTACCTTTCCCACAGGTGCTTCCTGAGAGCCTGCTGTCCATCCACAGAGAGCTTTGACCTGGACTCCCTAAGCAAAAGGCTCTGCAGTTTTAACAGTGCTGCACATTTCTGACCCAGGGCCATCCCTTCACACCAGAGATCACTTCAGCTGTGTCAGTAGCAGCAGCCCAGAGCACACCCTTGGAACCCAGGGACACCCAAATGCAGACCAAATTCATGCATAAACCTGCTACAGCAGGTGGCCCAGGGTGACACTCCAGGCCAACACACCATGACACCCAGTGACAACCATAGCATCTGGGTAACAGGTGAAACCAGAGCACCTGAGGACAGGCTCATATGGCGCCAATGTCAAAGTTACTACAGTTTATGACTGCCAGCCAAGGACAGTAACACTTCCCTATGCCAATGCCAGACTTGGTCAGAGTACACAGAAGGCACACCATGCATGAGCTGATATTCCATCCAACTTTTCTTTCAAAAGATTAAAATTCTAACCTTTAGCTAATGAAGTTTTTTCAACAGTCATCTGAGTGTAAAGTGAATTTGCTACATTTTAGAAGCTGGTCATTTGGCTTTCTCTGCAGAACTCTGCTACATTCATAACTGACAGCAACTCTAAGCACACCATGTGTAAGAGACGGAACTGAAGTCCCTCATCTGTTATTTGCCTCACGATCATTGACAAGGGCAGGGACTGAACACCCAAAGAAGACCCCCGAAAGGGAAAAAAGGACTCTTGCACAAAAGAAATCTGGCCAAATACCTTTACAGCCAGAGGACACAAACCGCTTTCCTTTCATGTGGGAGGGACAGCAATACACTTTCACTAGGCTTCCTCAAGGCTACTGACACTCGCCCACACTAGTCCATCACACTCTAGCCCAAGAGCTAGACAAAATACCCAAACTTGGCAATGTAGTTGTTTATCAGTACATTGATGATATCCTTGTGGGGGGAGAGGAAATAGAAGAAGTAGGAGATATTCAGCAGAANGAAAAGGGATTGTTTGTGGTTAGCATAGCTCTCACAGAAGTGGAAAAGATCACACGAAAACAAGCAATTGTTTTGAGAGGCCCTTTTAAAGTTATTAAAGCACTTTCCATTGGGACTCCCCCTCCTGATGGGGGGGCCCAGAGGGCCTCAGTTAGAAAGGGGTATGCCCAAATCGAACACTATTGCAACACTTCTCAATAACTGAAGGAGCTATAAAAAACCTGGCTATACAAGAAAGCTTGAGCAGCAGCCAAAACAAACCTGACTCAGTCATTAAAGCTGCCCCCCTTTTTCCCCCGAACAGTCAGCTAACTCCTGGTTCACTGATGCCTCCGCCAAGCGAGAGGGGGAAGTGTCGAGATACAAGGCTGTGGCACTCTACACTTCCTCGGGAAAAAATTATCACAGAGGGGGAGGGCAGTGCCCAGGCTGGTGAGCTAATAGCTGTCTGGAGTGTTTTGTGTTTTCCAACGTGAGGCACAGAATACTTCTCTCGTCTGTATTTACACTGAATCCTATGCTGTGTTTAAGGGATGTACTGAGTAGCTTTCTTTTTGGCAGCAAAATGACTGGGAAGTTAACAGAATCCCAGTGTGGCAAAAGGAGAAGTGGCAAGAAATTCTAAATATTGCAAGTCAGGGGAATTTTGCTGTGGGGTGGGTAGCTTCTCATCAGGTAGACGGAAACCCAGCAGGAGAGTGGAACAATAAAGTTGATGAGTTAGCAAGACTTAGT